>JAQQSQ010001740.1:0-12013 GCA_028627145.1 Eidolon dupreanum
TTCCTCCCAGACCAGCTCCCCGCAGTCTGTCACTCACCAGGGGTGACAAGCCCAGCCCCAGCCCCATTCAGGCCAGAGGTCCTGGAATGTTCTTGAGTCTTCTCTGTCCCACACACCCACCTCCATCAGCTCCGTCAGCAAGTCCTGAGGCTTCAAAACATAGACTGAGAGCTCTCGCCACCACCGGAGCCACCAGCCGGCTCCAAGCCACCACCCTTTCTCCTACACTCATCGTCCGCTCCTCCCCCCTCTGGTCCCTCCTTCTCCCAAGGTCACCTTTCAAGGTCAACAGGGCTGACCTTCTCTCTCCACCCCCAGCAACCCTAATCAGATCCCGTGGGCCCATCCCCCACACCCCCCTGCCCAGAGAAAGCCTGGGTCACACCGGTCCTCCGTCACAGGGTGCGAGGGTGCGAGGATGCAAAACCGCACAGCCTTTCCTTGGCTCTGGCTTGTGTCTTCATTCCTCACGTTGCTTGAAGCTACTGGTCAACAAATGCGGTCCGGTCACTCGACCTGCCCCATCACAGAAATGAGGTAGCGAGGCGACAAGCTGGTTTGGGGAACTGGGCTTGGGCACTCGCGTGATTCCAAGCGAGCCTCTTTCCCGCCCCCGCTCTGGGAACCGGGCAGGAGGACCCAGTCCCCGGCCACAGGCCACCGGGCAGAGCAGCTCCCCTCCCCCAACCCCAGCTCCTCACCTGGCAGCCATCTCCCTCCCAGACCCTGGCCTGTCTGTCCCGTGGAGTGGGCGGGGCCTGGGGTGGATGGGGGTGGTGTGACAGGCAGGCCCCTCTCTCTGTAGGAACTGCTCGATACTGCTGCACACGTGGCCCTATCGACTGGTGCCACACAGCAGGGGCTCCCAGTGCAGCGGAGGGTGGTGGGAAACTCCGGGGATGCGAAGGGGAAGGAAAAGGACCCGGCGGAGGGAGCGGCGGCATCAGGGAGCGTCTGAAAGACCCAGGACGCGGGGATGGCGATTTGAAGGGACCAGTCCGTGGCCGTGGCTGGACAAGGAGCTGGCGACGCATGGACAGAGGGAGGGCTGGTGACACTCGGAGGTCCCCACTGGATTAACTCATGAGATGAGCATGGAAGTGTTTTCAGGGGCGTCTCGTTCAGGAAGCCACGTGAGGTTTAGGCGGCCCGGCAGACACACGGCTCGGGGTTCCAGGGGCTGCCGAGTGAGGGAAGCGGAAGCAGCAGGGATTTGGGACACGTGGCATCCTTGGCGAGGAGGCACGGGGGCAGGAGGAACAAAGGGAGCGAGGTAACCAGGCGAGGAAGGTCGGGCCTCGGGGCCGGTGGGCGCCCAGCGACAAGGAGGTGCAGCAGGCGGGACAGCGTCTTGTCCAGTCCTCACGAGTAACTTGACAGGAGACAACCTGCAGACGGGCCACCAGAGACCAGGGTCCAAATTAACCCCAGGAGAGGCGCAGGTTGTGCCTACAGCAGCTCCCTGGTGGGGCGGGCCTTTCGCCAGGGGGTGGCCTGCTAATTTTTTCTCATCTGCTAAGAAGGAGATGAACGTATATGCAGGAAAAGAGCAGACAGACAGCAAGCAAGAACCCTGTCCCCTGGCAGGCCTGAGGACAGTGTCCCCAGGTCCTCGGGTGGCTGTTTTTGGGAAAGGCGAGCCCCCCTGCTGACTGAGCTGTGTGTGCCTCGTGCAGGTGAGGGAATGGGCTCCGAGGAAGGATGAGGACGCTGGAACCGATGTGGTCACCTTGAAAGCAGGAAGGCGTGGGTCCCCCGTGATCTCGTGTTTGGGCACAAGCATGCCTTAAAATCGGCCTCACCCTGTGGGCGCCCTGGGTGCCGGGGCAAGTTCTCCCATGATGCTGCTTCAGCCCCTGCACCCACTCCTTCCTGCCCGTCATCCCCTGTCTGAACCCTCGAGCCCGGGCTCCACCCTGACTTGCCTGGGTGCTGGACACAGGTCCCGCGGCCAGGCTGCATTGTCCCTCTGCCATAGGAGCTTCTGGTAACTCCACACCCACCTCCCTTCCCCCGGGCCTCTGAGGCAGGACCAGTGCTGGGCAGGGCGAGCCTACCGACCCCCTGCTTCCTCCTTCCCCCATCCAAAGGCTTCCCCGTTTGTACAGCGTCCTCTTCCAGGGAGCCCTCAGGACTTCCCCCACCACCGTCCCGCCTGCCAGCGCCGTCTCTTCCTCCTACGCTCGTGTTTCCGGTGCGTGCCGGATGGCGTTCACAGCAGCGCATGGGCCGGCCAGGAGCCCCGCTCCCTGGGGCCAGTCTCCCTCCGGTCATTCCTGCAGGTGGCACGCACACCTGCGTGTGTCGACCTGTGACGAATGTGTCGATGTGTGTGACGCCGCTTTCACACGAGGACAGGATGACTACTTTCCCAGGTCCTGTGTTGTCTTATAGTCCCTGCCGGACGTCGACATCCTCGGCGGCAGAGCCTCCATCTTTCTCTGTGCCTCCGAGGCCCAGCTAAGGCGCCTGTTCATCAGACGCCCCTCTGCCTGAGAACTCCGTGTCCCCAGCGCCGTGGGGGTGTGCTCCCTCGATCCAGCCCCGGCGTTACGGAGGGCAGGGTCCTAGGGACGGCCAGCCCCAGGCCCCGAGCAGTGCAGGGCACAGACCCAGGGCAGCAGCACCCAGGCCCCCCATCCACTTAAGCTGCTCAGTTGCCGCACCTGCTCCGTGCAAGGTGCTTAGACACAGGTGTGCACGCCCAGAGCTCTGGCGGTGGTGTGGGGGGGCAGATGGCACACAGAGACCTCTCACACTAGGCGGGCTGGTGATTCGTGCTCGGAGAGTGTGTGAACAGTGACACCCAGACCCTGGGTCTTCAGGCTCTAGGGGAAGGGGAGCGAGGGCAGAGAGCGGTAGGCTGGGCTGGATGCAGGTGACCTGGGAGGGTGGGCAGGTAACCTGACCGTAGCACACTTGGGCAGGGTTCTCAGGGTTTGACAGTGCCCAGTGTGGCCCCAGCCGGACCCGTGCCTCCCAGAGCTCGCTTTGCTTTAGACCCCCCTCCACTTCCTCCCGTCCCTTCCTTCCTTGTCTGAGGACCATTTGCTCAGCGCTCCAGAGTCCTTGCACCCAAGTGGCCAGCCTTATGACCAGGTCAGAGAAGAGAGAGCCGGAGGATGCAGTGACTTTGACAAGGTCACGTAATTAGAATAGGCACCCTGTCCGTGTCCTGATCCCAGCGGTTAATCCTCCCTGACCTCCGCCCCCCACCTCAGGAGGGCGGCCTGGTGCCTCACTGACCGGGAGTCTCCTGGGGGGAAGCACGGAAGATTTGGGGTGAGGTGGGGGTGGGGAGCCTGCGACCTGGATGTTACTTCCCCACCCCCTCCCAGCATCCCTCCCCAGGCCCCACTAGCCACACCCGGTCTCTCTCGAATCCTGGGCGGAATCCCGGGCCGCAGGGTCCCGGACGCTTTTACCTGCACCCCCACCCACACCTCTGCAGATCCTCCCCGCGCCCCTCGGTGCCCCTGGAGCGTCTGCTCCGCCCGTGCGCCCAAAGCGAGGAGAAAGGCGGGCGCATCGGTTTCTCCCCCTCCCCGGCCCCTGTACCCCTACTCATCCGCCTGAAGCTCTGCTGCAAAAACCACCCCCTCCGAGCCAGAAATAGACACGCAGCCCTCTCCCCCACCGCCCTCCTCGCGCACCCGCCTCCCCTCCCCCGATTCGCCCGCCTTCCCTCCCTCCTTCCCGCTCCGAGCCGCAGCCGCAGCTCTGCTCTAGCCGGCGGGCGGGCGCAGAGCGGCGGGGGGCGCCGGCCGCGCGCCCGCGGGACCCCGGGCGGGCAGGCGGGGGCGGCTGTGGGTCTTCCATTCTTCCTTCGATTGATCTTTACATTTTAATTTGTATTTCCCCGCCCGCCCCTTTTCCTCCAACCCCGCCCCGCCCTCCACGGCTTCCTCGCCCTTTCCTTTCCCCGGCTTCCTTCCTTGCGTGTCTTCCCCGGCTCCGCTCGCCTCCCGCCCTCCTCCCTCCTCCCTCCTCCCTCCTCCCTGCCCCCTCCCCTTCCTCTCCCTTCTTCCCTGGTTTCTTCCGTCCTCTCTCCCCTCCCCGCCCCGCCCCCTGCTCCCTGCGCTCCCCGCCCCGCGCTGCAGACCCGAGCACCGTCCGCGCGCTCCTCGCGGGCAGAATGCTGGGCGGCCGCGTCGAGAGCGCGCAGCCCGAGGTGGAGCGGAGCTGCGGCGGCAGCGGCGAGGGCGCGGACGAGCCCCGGGGCGCGGGCAGGAAGGCGGCGGCGGCGGACGGCATGCTGCCCAAGCGCGCCAAGGCGCCCGGCGGCGGCGGCATGTCCAAGGCCAGCGCGGCCGAGCTCAAGGTCTTCAAGTCCGGCAGCGTGGACAGCCGAGTCCCCGGCGGGCCGCCCGCCTCCAACCTGCGCAAACAGAAGTCGCTCAGCAACCTGTCGTTCCTCACGGACTCGGAGAAGAAGCTGCGGCCCTATGAGTGGAGCGACGACATGGCCAAGGCGCCCAAGGGCTTGGGCGAGGCGGGCCCCAAAGGCCGCGAGGCCCCGCCGATGTCCAAGACGCTGTCCAAGTCTGAGCACTCGCTCTTCCAGACCAAGGGCGGCCCGGCGGGCGCCGCCAAGACGCCCCTGGCTCCGCTGGCGCCCAGCCTGGGAAAGCCGAGCCGGATCCCGCGTGGCCCGTACGCCGAGGTCAAGCCGCTCAGCAAGGCTCCCGAGGCGGCCGTGAGCGACGATGGCAAGTCCGACGACGAGCTGCTGTCCAGCAAGGCCAAGGCGCAGAAGGCTTCGGGGACCGTGCCCTCCGCCAAGGGCCAGGAGGAGCGCGCCTTCCTCAAGGTGGACCCCGAGCTCGTGGTGACTGTGCTGGGCGACCTGGAGCAGCTGCTCTTCAGCCAGATGCTGGGTGAGTCCTGCGCACGCCGCGCCCGCCGCTGCCTCCCAGCCGCTGCGGGGGGTGCGGGGGAGGCGCGCCCCGCCCTCCGCGGCCGGCTCTGCAGACCTCGGGTCGGTTATGAGGGGGCATTGCGCCCAGATGTGCAGGGCTGGCCCACCTCCAGATGCGTGTGGCTGAAGTGCGCCTTCTTCAGAATGTCACCGGGAGGGCGCCCAGGCCCTGCTCGGGCTTGCCTTCGGTGGCCTGCACAATGGGGTGGGGGCCAGAGTCTCAGCAGTAGACCACTTAGCTTCCTGCGACCCCCCAGCCCGCTGAGAGGAAAGTCCGGGCTGGCGGAGCCCTCAGCGGGGCTGCAGTCTGCTTGGCAGGAGCGTCAGCGTCGCTGGGGGGGCGGGGGCGGGGGGAGCCGGCCCGAGGGCAGATGTGCGCGAAGCAGATGTGAGGCCGTTTGGCCGGAGCAGAGCTGAGGCCCACTTCCTCTGTGGGTCCCCAGTGGAAGCGGGGTCGGATATCCCGGGTGTGGGTTCTGGCGAGGGGACCGTCTGGGGCCGCGGGCGGGGTGGGGGGCGGCCGGCAGCTGTGCGCATCTGGACGCGCGTCTTACCCCGGGGCCGGCTCTGGCCCAAACCCCCACGCCCGGGATTGGAGAGAGCGCGGAAAGGTCTGGGCGTCCGCGCGAGCCTCCGGCTGCCTGCGAGGCCGGCGCCCTCGGCCAGTGGAAGCCGGCGGGCGGGACGCGGGAACAAAGCTGCCGCGGCGCCCATTGTTCTCGGAGCCGCGAGCCTGTGGCCCGGGACGGCGCTGGCCCGCGCGACAGCCCCTGCCCGGGCGGGGAGACGGGCGGCGCGGGGCGCCGGGCGGCGGTGGCTCGAAGCCCCGGAGCCGGCTCGCGCGCTGGGCGCTGCGGCCGCGTGGGGGGTGCGGGGGCCGCCGTGCGACGCGGACTTGTTGCAGTGGCCGGGACGTGGGTCCTCCGGCGTGGGGGGACTGAGCTTGCCGGGTACCCCAGGGTGCGCGCCCCGCGGGGGGTGCGGGTGCTGGGAAGGGGCGTGTCCGCTCGCGTGTGCAGGGGCGGGGCCGACGCAAGCAGCGTCCGAGTGACAGGCTGGCGGAGGCGGGGCGGGTGGGCACGGACGGAGGGGGTGGCGCTGGCCCGAGGCCCTGGGGAACGCAGCTGGCGGCCGGTCCGCCCTGCCGCGGTCTTCCCTGGACCCCGGCTCTGTGTGGCCAGGACGAGCCCTGGCCAGGAGCAAAGATCTGGAGGCCAGAGGAGGAGGCCGCCCGCGGGCTCTGCAGACCCGTGGGGAGGGGGTTGTGGGAGGGGACGCTGATCCCCGGCCTCCGGAGTGTGTGACCCTCTCTCTGCTCAGTGCTCCCCTCCCGGACCTTACAGGCTAGTGGGGCGAGACAGACAATAAAGGAAAAGACGCCTAATGCTAGGCATGGAGGAAGGACAGCTGTGAAGAAGGGGGTGGGGGACAGTGTGGAGAGGGACCGGGAGCAGAGGCCCAGGGAGGAGGCACAGGCAGGCTGGGGGGGGCTTGCCCTGGGGGCTGAGCAGGGGGCGGGCTGGGCAGAGGAGGGTGCGGCTGGCAGATGGGGGCCAAACCTGCGTGTCGGGGACTCAGAGTAGCAGAGGGCACAGCTCTGCTTTCAAGGTCAGGGTCACCTGTTTGGGAGGACTTGGCCGATCTGGGCTCTCCCCAGCCCTGGAAGTCCCAGCTGCCCCAGGACCTGGCCGCCTGGCCGAAGGCTTCTTATTTGCTTTTCAAAAAAGCAGGAACTGCAGACACCCTGACACACGGTCCCGAGCTGGCTGGGGACCTGGGGACCGGCTGGGCTACGGCCCCTCCCCCTGCCCAGCGTGGGCACCTCTCAGCACGCACTGCCGGGACAGCCCCCCAAGCAGCCCGGGGCAGAGCGGGGAGCGTGCCCTCCACGCCCCAGGTGGGAAGAGCAGGCTTGGAACTGAGGGCCTTGGCGCCGTCCGAGTTCGTGGTGGAAGGCAGAGTCTGCCTGCGTCTCCTGATCCCTGGGTGGCAGCTCTCCCTAGGAGACCTGAGGGAGAGAGGGGACTCTCAGGTAAAGAGGAGGGTGACTGAGGCCACCCGCCCTGCCCCCGTGCTAGCTCTGGTAGGGGGACGGGGCTGGGAAGCCTGGCAGACGGGCTGGCCCGTCTCTCTCTGGCTGAGAGGACCCAAGGTGGGCGGGGGTGGAGGGTAGCCTGACGGGCAGGGGTGGGGGACAGTAGAGCCAGGTCAGTGTCCTAGAGCCCACGAAGGTGTTGTCTGCTGTCGGGACGGGCACTCTGTGGGAGCAGGGGCCTCGGGCTGGGATGGCTGCCCGGACGCCCAGGATGGTGGCTGAAGACACAGGGCACTTGTTTCACTACACTGAGGCTCGGAGTCAGGTGACACCCACTCCCTGGTACCACCCAGACCCAAGGAGCTGCCAGGCCCGACGTCTGCGGGGGGGGGGGAGGGGGGGAAGAGCCCCAAACACAGGCCTTTCTGGAATAAAGGGGAGGAGCCGCAACCCGGTCAAACCCTCCCCAGAAATCAGCTGGAGCCCAGATGACCCAGGCGGCGCCCGGCCCCCTCGCTCACCCTCCCCTCCAAAGCTACCAAATGACTAGGGCCCCCCTGGGGGCCCCCAGAGGCTGAGGGGCGAGAGCCCAGGGGTCAGGGGCAGCCTGCAGACCGGAGAAGGGCCCCCACCTGGGTGTGGGGCAGAGCAGGAGGCTGCAGTCGGGTTGTCCGTCCGGGCATCCTGGGCTCTGTGACGGCCTCTGGGCCTCAGTTTCCCCATTTATGAAGGGAAGAGACTCCCCCAGGCAGCCGCAGGAGAGGTGTATTTACACAGGGCAGTTAGTACCCTGACTCCTCCCCAGGCCGTGCGCCCCCACCTCAGCCCTGGGCCTGGGGTCGCAGAGCAGAACCACTCGGTGACCATCCTCCACGCAAACAGACAAAGTGGGACCGTCAGGCAGCCCAAGGTCATGACGTAAAGGAATCGAGGCACGGGAGGCCCTGGTCCCACATCCTCAGGAAGGTGTCAGGACCCAGGAGAGGGGTTGCCATGACAACGGGCCCTCAAAGGAGTCGGGAAGTGCTCTGTCTCTGAGGTCCCTGGTTGCTGCGGGTTCAGGGGAGAATGTGTTCTGGGGTGCTTTGAGCGGGAAGACATGGTTTCTCAAGCAGTTTTCTTCTTTCTCCTCCATGCTCTGGGGGTTCGGGGTGGGTAAGGAGTCACTGTCAGTTCCTCAAAGAAGAAAGAGCCAAGAGTAGATGACAGGTGAGAGAGGGCAGGTGAGAGGCATGAGCCCCCCACACCCTAACGTCAGAGGCCACACCCCAGAGCTGCTCTGATGCCTCCCGGGGTCCCCGAGGCCTCGTGGGAGAGGGGGGCACACTGTGTGCAGCAGGGCCCAGGGCATCTCTGCCGTGCGGCCATCCTTGTCACCAGCCCACAGGCCGCTTGCGGAGGTGGACTGAATGGGTCACGGGACCAAGTCGCCTGAGGTCGGGTGTTTTCTGACACTTTCCCCTTGTTCCACCCGCCACAACTGCCACCCTCTGTGACCCGTCCCCGACCCTAGGCTGCCGACACCGGACGCTTTCTCTTCTGCTAAGCTCCAGCCTCCGCCTTCTCTGCACCTGTCCCCCCCTACACGCTCGCACCTCACGGCCTGACCCCAAGGACTGAAGGTGCAAGTTTCTCCGTGGGCTCGGGATGGCCGGCCCTGCGCGGCCAGCCCGACATCCCCGGGGGCACGCCCACCGCTCGGCACCCCGCCGTCCGGCTCTCCGGCGTGCGGTGGCGTCTGTGCGGGGCCCGCTCCGTGCCATGCACGCGGCCTCCACAGCCTTCCCCGGAGATTCAGGGAGGAGCCACAGAAACTGCAGGCGGAGCCGCCCACCTGGAGCTGAGACGAATGTGTCTGTGGCGCCCCAGGCAGGTGGGTGTTCTGTTTGCACACTCTTGCTGACAGAGGGCTCACTACCTTGTTTTCCTGGAAAGCGCTCTTTACGAGAAAGACTGTTGAGCCCAGATTCCGCCTTCTGAAAGTCTCCGGCCCCGGGTCCGAGCCTGCTGTGCGGATCCTCACAGACGAAACCTCCTGCCGCCCACAGGCCCGCTGTCCTGAGCTAGGGGTCGGGCACCGTCCACACCCCAGCCCCGTCTTTTCTCTGGGAATAAGACCAGCTCACCCTGAGTCCCAGCCCCGCGGAGTCAGCCCCCACCTGCAGCCCCACCCCCTCGCGGCGTCTGCAGCTCGGCACCTGGCTGAGCCCTCTCTTGCCTTGGCCGGGAAACCCCGTGCGAGCAGCCAGCCAAGGCGAAGTGCACGCCACATGTTTCTCGTTTGCTCTGGCCGACCTCCTCCCGCAGCCCATTTGCCTTCCCCAGATGTGTGCGCTGCCCTGGAGCCGGAGCCTCCCCTCTCGGGCCCAGGGTCAGCCGGGGGCAGGCGCAGCTCGCTGGCCTTGCATGGGCCGGCTCCGTCGCAGGATGGGACACCGGCTGGTCCTCCCATGCCTGCCCCCTCACCCTGGCTGTGGGGACCGGGCCCCCTGCGGGGAGAGCCAGGCAGAGCCTCCGGGCCTTTCCGCCTGTCCCACGCACAGCGACCCTGTGGGGACCCGGGGCGATGCCTCGGGAGCTGTTTCCGAGGCTGAGGGAGGCGTAGCGCTGTGCCCGAGTGTGCCCAGCACGGTGCCCGCTGTGGGCTGGGAGTGGGCACGGCCACGCGTGCGTGGAAGGAGCTGGGGGGGGCGGGAGCCGTTCAGCTT
Source organism: Eidolon dupreanum (assembly GCA_028627145.1). Taxonomy (NCBI): domain Eukaryota; kingdom Metazoa; phylum Chordata; class Mammalia; order Chiroptera; family Pteropodidae; genus Eidolon; species Eidolon dupreanum. Next base: position 9,662 of record JAQQSQ010001740.1, read on the forward strand.
TTACAAGCACCTCAGCCTCTGGCGTGACGAGGGACAAGGTGCCAGTGGGGGCGAAGGAGGAGCTAGAAGGCGTCCGGACGCGAGCCGGTGCGGCGGCGGGGGCGGGCGGGCGTGCGGCCGGGTCCCGTGCGGTCCGCGCCCGGCCCTGAGTGCTTCGGCTCCGGCGGCTCCCGGCCCGGCTGCCAGTGCCACCCGGTGCCATCGCATGCTTGACACACGGCTCTCCTCCGGCTCGGCCCCGGCCAGACCTCAGCGGGCGGCCAGGCCGTCGTCGATCTATTTTGGACATCCCAATGATACGTTTCGTGGCCGCTGGCGCAGGCGCTGCTCCAGAGTGGCCTGGCTTCGGAGCAGCAGTCTCGTGCTGGCCTCCGAGGGTGCCCGCTGCTGTGACTAGGACGCAGGCCCAGAGGCCCGGCTGGGACTGCTCCCGTGGCGGCCCCGGGCGGCCCCAGGCCGGTCTTGCAGGCACCGGATGGGGTGCTGCCCTTGGGCGTGGTCTGGCCTGGGAGGGTGGATACTGTCGTGAGCTCCCGGAAGTTTCTGGCACGTGTGTCGGGAGGTGCTGGGTTTTAGGGTGTACCTTCCCAACAGCACCCAGGCTGCAGACGCAGAAATGAGACAGGGCAGGGGGCATGCCGTCTGCCCGGGATCTGCAGTTGGTTGAAAGGCGCCAGCCTCCTGCCGCCCCATTTCGCCATCCCGACCTTCCGTTCCCCAGAACGCCCCCCCGCCCTCTGCCCCGGGGCTCCCCAACCCTGGGGCTCCTCGTGGCCCACAGATCTGCGGGAGGCCCCTGCTCCTGCGTCTCTCGGGGCCAGCTCCGCAGATTTGCTCGGGGTGCAGCCCATTCCCATTGTACCTCCAACACTGTCGGTTCCCAGAGCTCGTTGGGAGCTCAGCTGCTGGCGCAGAAATGAGGCATGTGTGTGGGGGGCTCTCGGAGGCGGGGCGATGCCCACCCGCGTCCCAGGCCCACCTGCCGCCAGCCCCCGGGCGTGGGAAAACAGGAGGTGCAGAACCGCCGCCCGAAGGCGTCTGCTCTCCAGTCTCTGGAGGGAAGGGCCACAGGCGGGCAGGTAGAGGACCCCTCCCGAGGACAGCCGCAGTCCCTGGGCTGACACACGAGGAGAGGGGCTGTCACACGGCCTCCTGCCCTGCCCAGCGGCCCTGCTGGGTTTACGCGCTCCCGTCCGCCCTGCACCTTCGTCTGGGGGGTCTGTGCCGGGCGAGAGCTCGAGTCGGCGCGTACACCTCCCCGAGCTTCGGGGCCGTCGGTTTCGCCTTTCTGGTTCCGGGTCCCTTCTGACGGCGGCTGGCGGCCCTTTCAAGCCCCTGAGCTCAGGCGTGAGCACGTGAAGGAGCTGGGAGTGCTGAGCAGGGGGCCGGTGAGGGCGCGTCCCTCTGGGCAGGGACCTGAGGCCATAGGGGCAGGTGGCCGGAGCTGAGGGAGGGGCCTGAGACTCTCGCCGCCTTCCTGTCCCCCGTCCCCAGCCTGCGCCCTTCGGCCATGGAGCGGGCGGACAGCAGCCGGGGACGCCAGCCCTGTCCTCTCTCCCTCTTGCCTCGCTCTTGCTGCACGTTCGGGGACTGCACACTGACACTGCCACCAGCCCGAGCCCGACAGAACTGGACGGGAATCTGTCCCCACACCCACGCTTGTCTTGCCTTCTTCCAAAAAAGAAAAAAAATCGCATATTATCTCAAGCAGCTCTGTACGGGGGAAACGAGTCTGGTGGAAAGACAGCTGAGGTGGGGGTGGCGTGTGAGGTGGCACGCGATGGCCCTTTGTGCCACCGAGGAGGGACGGGGGCAGCAATGGCAGCACGGACGACTGAGGCGAGACTCGGAGCTTGCCGGCGGCAAATGAGACACTTCCGTCCTCGCCCGTCCCTGGGCCCCTGCCACTTGGAGGGTGTCGCCTACCTGTGCAGGGGACGAGGAAGCGGGTGTCCTGCCTCCCTCCAGGGTGGGGCGGACGGCCTCTCCTCAGCTCCCTGGTGCCCTGAGGCTGTGGAGTCGAGGGCTTGGCCCGGGAGGCCGCGTGGGGGGCTCTGTCTGCGCTTCGTCGGCGGGGACAGCGCTGCATCTCGGGACCTCGGAGTGGCACCAGGGACATGAGCCAGGAAGAGGTGAGGGCGCGGCTCCCTCTACGTCAGGCACCTAGGGGCCCCAGCCCCGGGCGCGGGCCCCGCCGAGGATGTCCCCGTGCCCCGGACTCCGAGACGAGCCGTGGCACCGGTGTCAGCGGGCCGGGGGTCCGAGAGATGAGGGGCAGGCCCTCCCTTCCGCAGACGAGGAGGCTGGGGCCGGGGTTCGGGGCTCACTCAGGTTCACCCAGAGCTCCGTTAC
>JAQQSQ010001741.1:0-12012 GCA_028627145.1 Eidolon dupreanum
GGTCCCGGGCAAACTGGACGGCTGATCGCCCTCCCTGAAGCCTGTCACCAGAGCGACATGCTCTCCTCTGGCAGGGGGACATGCCAGGACTCTGTGTCCTTCTAAGGAAATGAACTCTGCATTTCCTTTTTTTTTTTTTTTTTCCTTTCATAATTACAGGCTTTACAGAAAAGTTGAAAGAATAATACAGATAATTCTCAGATACCCTCCACCTAACTCCCTCAAGTTTTTTAGATTTTACTATATTTGCTTTATCCTTTTCTCTCTCTCTGAACTGGAAGAGTAAGTTACGGGCATGATGGCTTTTTACCCCTACGTACTTCAGTGTATATTTTCTAAAGACAAGAAATTCTGTTTTATAACCACCTATAATGATCAGGATCAGCAAATTAATGTTGAAACCATACTATCTAATCTACAGCTCTTACTGGGATTTTGTCAATTGTTTCAGTAATACCCTTTATTGAGATGCCAGCTTAGGTGTGGCCTTCAGCTGTCATGTCATGTCTCTTTAGTCTCCTTTGATTTACACCAGTTTTTTGTTTCTTCTGAGGGTTTTTTTTTTTTTTTTTTTTTTTGTATTTCAAGATGGTCGCATTTTTAAAGAGGGCAAGCCACTCATTTTGTGGAATGAAGGACCTTCCAGCAGTGCCTGGCACACAGCCGACCTCTAATAAGTGCTACTATACATTGAGTGCCTACTGTGTACCAGGCTCTTCATGTACGTTAGTTCATTCATCTCTTCAACAACTCTTTGAAGTGTAAGTGATATGATTATCCCCATTTTGCAATCAAGGAAACAGGCTCCGCGAAGTTAAGCAGCTCTCCGAGGTCTTAGGTCTTTCAGCCGGTGAGAGGTGGGCGGGATCTTAAGTCCAGAGCCAGCTCTCTCTCTCCTAACCCCTGGGCCATTGTGTCCCCGGGAATTTTCTTGGCGTTTTATTCTCAGGTGTTGTTTCTTTTCACTTGTGGAATTCTGAGGTCAGAGATTGCTGTCAAGGTCCCGAGCTATTCTCCACCCAGAACTGCCCCAGGCACCTACAGAGATAAGACTGTTGACCCTTGTACTTTCCCCAGGCCTGCAAGAAACAAGGTGGTGATTATGCTTCAGAGCCTCAGAGAGATTCGAGCAAATGGTGCAGAGGATTACAGGGTGAAAGTTCACCTTTGAGTCTAAAATCCCCTGCCTCCCGATCGGAGTCCCAGTTATGGGGTGGAGCAGAATGTGGACCAAGGAACCCTCTCTGGTCTAGTCCCTGTGGCTGTGGCTGTAGCGGAAGCCACAGGGTCCCCTGGCTCCCCTTCTTGCTTCCTGCCTGTGCCCAGAGCTGCAGCCTGAGGCTGACCATTCTCTCATGGGGTCTGGTCACCCTCCTTCAGGAAGTCCTCCTGGCTCAAGGCCCAGCAGCCTCAGGCAGCCCCCATCCACTTTACTCATCCTGGCCTCCACCCCCTCCAGAATGGCCCTCCTCACTCACTGCACATATTAGGTATTTGATACCTATGAATGAATGAATGAATGAATGAGCTTAGGATGTCGTGGGGCCTTCCTGTCACTTGTCACCCTAACAAGTGACCTTGAAGCTGTTACCCACCTTTCTCTTCATGGTCATACCCCCACCAGTTGGCCAGATCTTATCTTCACTGCTCTTGAGAACACAGCCCACTTTCTGTCCGTTTCTGCCCCTGGCTGCAGCCAGGCAGCCCTTCATGGCTCACACACTTCGCTCTTCCCAGGGTTTCCCCAGCAGCTTCCACACAGACCTTGATCTTGGGCTGCCTTTCTCACCTCATCATAACAGCCAGCCCAGTCTTCTCCCCGTCTTTCTCTGGGTGATCCATTTGTGACTCTGCATTGTTAAGGGCAGAAAATTTTCAAGTGAGCCAACTTCTGCTTCTGTAATCTGCTTGCTTGTTTGATGTTAACCAGGGTGTGGTGATCTGCTCAAAGATATGCTAAGGGCCAACTTCTGCTTCTGTAATCTGCTTGCTTGTTCTAGGCTTTATAAGCTGCCTCTTTTGGGAGCTCGAGGCTGATCTCCTCTAACCCTGAGTGGTAGAGAGTCAGTTGCCGGCTGGCTAATAAAGGCTCACAATTCATCTCAATTGGCTCCGTGGGTCTTAGATTTGATCGAACCACAACAGGATTTGTATTGAATTTATTTCTTTATTCATTTGACACATAGGCACTGAGCATCCACCACATTGGCGGCACTGTGCTAGGTGCTAGGTCAGCAGGGGACAAGACAAAGTCCTCGTTTTTATGGGAGAAAGGTGATTAAGGAGCAAACGATAAATAAACAGGGCAATCGCAGATGTGGTAAGTGCCATGAAGGAAAGAAAACAGAGGGATTAGATCGAGAATAACCGGGGCCACAGACACTGGACCGTGGCCAGGGAAGGCCATGCTAAAGATGAGGAGCCAGCATGCACAGAGTTTGGGGAATGGCGTCCCAGGCAGAGGGAACAGCAAGTGCAAAAACGTATTTGGGGGAAAAAGAAAGAAGCCTGTGTGGCTGGAGCTGAGCAGAGCTGAGCTGAGGAAGACAGACCATGGGGCCAGCCCTGGGCCTTGCTGCCCATGGTGAGGAGTTTGGATTTTGTCGTAAGCTCCATGGGAAGCCACTTTTAAAGTTGAAAGGTGATGTGGTTTCCTTTATATGTTGCCGATTCTCAGGCTGTTGTGGTGGGTCAGACAGGAGGTCCCCGAGGCTCCCACCTTCCTGCATGGGACAAGTCGTGTCCTTCCCCTTGCACTGCGTGGGTCCAGAGTGCACTGGCTGGCCCCGGTCTCCTGCTCCTCAGTCCTGTCCTCCCTCTCTTGAACCCTGTCCCTGCATGCTCTACGGTGCTCCCACCTCAGCGACCACTCCTGCAGCCTCTGGCCCTCCCTGGACGCCCTTCCTGCAGGGACCGAGACTGGGGCTCTGGACTCAGCAGACCTGGGATCAAGTCCTGGCTCGGCTGCTCACTGGTGGAGTGACCTCAATTTCCTCTTCTAGAAAAGTGGGGGTACCAATACTACCTACTTTGTGGGGCACTTGTGAGAATTAACAAAAAAACCTGGACTGCGCCTGGAGCCATGCCCGCACGGGGCCCGTGTCTGTGTCTCGCCCCTTCTGGCTGGAAGCGATGAAGGCACTGTGCCTACCATCTTTCTTGCTGCCACCCAGGCTCCGAGGCTCAGCCGTGAGCTTGAGGGCCACGTGGATTCTTGACCTGGCTTTGCTCTGCTTCTCTACTGTCCAAACAGCTGTCTTTGCTGCTGGCAGAGACGTCAGGGACAAGGGGCTGAAACCTGAGGAGGTAAATTTAAGCCACAGATTTACAATAGCTTTTATGAGCTTGGCAGGTGTAGCTGAAGTGGGTGTTATCAGTAAACACAGCGAAGCGATTGATCACGCTGGGTAAATTACCTCCACTGGCTTGGCAAAGACTTGGAATGTTCCCGTTAGACCCCTACGTTCGGAGCCATGTAGTGGCTGGCGTATGCTGGACCTGGGGTCAAAAGACTTGCCACTCTTCAGTGGTATGATTTTGGCCAAGTTCATTCACAGAGCCTCTGTTTCCTTTGTAAACCACAGACCAGGGCCCTCGAGTTTGTGGTGGCAAGAAGGAAACATGACAATGACCAGGAGAAGCTTTGCAAACGTGGAACCGCTAGGCTTTGTGAGGGGATGGTGATGAGGATGACATCTGGGACAATATAGCATGGGTTCTAGAATCAGAGAGACTGGGTTCTGGTCCCAGCTGTGTGACCTTGGGCAAGTTGCTTAACCTCTCTGAACCTCAGTTTCATTATCTGTAAGTTAGGGACAAGAGGAGTACCAGCGTTGTTGGGGGAATTACATGTGATATACTAAGTTCAACTGTGCCTCCCACAAATTCAAGTCTATTTGGAATTTACGAATGTGATCTTATTTGGAAATGGGGTCTTTGCAGATGTAATCAAATTAAGATATGGTCATACTAGGTTAGAATGAGCCCTAATCTAATATGACATGTCCTTAGAAGAAGAAGGAAATTTGGACAAAGACAGAGACACACAGAGAAGAGAATACCAAGCAGAGATGAAGACAAAGACTGGAGTAATCTGTCTACAAGCCAAGGAACACTGAGGGTTGCCAGCAGCCACAAGAAGCTGGAAGAGGAAGGAAAGAATTGTTTTCTAGAGCCTTGAGGTAGTGTGGCTCTGCCAACACCTTGAATCCAGACTCTAGACTCCAAAACTGTGAGGGCATTAATTTCTGTTGTTTAAGCCACCCAGTTTGTGGTTATTTGTTACAGCAGCCACAGGAAACTAAAACATGTGATCATCCAAAAGTAAGTCTCAGTGCAGTATTTGGCATGTAGTAAACACTGCCTTTTGTTATCATTCTTATGCAGTCGTGTGCCCCTTAATGCTGAGGGTACATTCTGAGGAATGCCTCATTAGGCGATGTTGTCATCGTGTGAACACCATCCATCAATAACACTTACACAAACCTAGATGGGATAACCCACTGCACACCTAAGCTGCATGGTGTAGCCTATTGCTCACAGGCTACAAGCCTATACAGCAGGTTACTGTACTGAATACTGTAAGCAATAGTGACAAAATGGTAAGTATTTGTGAATCTAAACATAGAAAAGGTACAGTAAAAATATGGTATAAAAGATAAAGTCTGATACACCTTACACAGGGCACTGACCAGGATTGGAGCTGGCAGGACTCAGAGTTGCTCTGGGCGAGTCAGGAGTGAGTGTGAGGGAATGTGAAGGCTCGGGACGCTACATGAATTATGCTTTGATGTCACAGCAGCTATGATGTCACTAGGCAATAAGAATTTTTCAGCACCATTATAATTTTTTAAATTCAACTTATTGGGGTGACATGGGTTAATAATAACATCATATGAGTTTCAGATGTACAACATCATAATATGACATCCGTGTACTCTACTGGGTGGCCACCCCCCAAAATCAAGTCTCCTTTCATCACCATCTTTGACCCCCTCCCCTTTACCCTCTTTGTCCTCCCCCTATCTCCTTCCCCCCTGGGAACCTTATGGGACCATCATGGCATATGTGGCTGAAACATAGTTATTTGATGCATGACTGTAATTATCAGTGGTGATTATCTTGGTTCAGGGTAGGTTGTCATGGCCAATGACTTGGTTGGGGTATGCTCCGTGGCTCAAGCCTTGCTGGGGGTGAGTGTGGGGTGGCTGCTCAGGCCATGGTCTCCGTGAGCCCTGTCGTGAGGACGGGTGGTGGCTGCCCCAGCCGCCTGGTGTGGCAGGAACCCAGGCCTGGTTTCTAGATCTTCTCATCTCAGCAGATGCCTCATAAACCTGTCTGGCAACAACATTCCTCCGACACCCAGAGCAGCTGGCTGTCACTCCACAGTCCCTTGTGGTTTCGTAACAGGCAGATGAGGAATGTCAGCTGCCACTCTCTTCGGGGGTTCTGAGCCCGGAGTTTCCTCTGTGGCGTGCAGATCCCTTGCCTTCTGCTCTGTGTATGTTCGGGGACCGGAGGTGGGTCTTCCGAGGCCTTCCTCAGAAGGAAGGAAAGGAGACACAGGCCTGGGGGATCCTTCAGGCACCTGAGGACAGATCTGACTCCCTTTCCGGCCTTCCTCTGGGGCCCGTCACAGCGTCTGAGTTTTGGGCAAGGAGCGTCATGGTGTAGGTTTCCGGTAAGAGTGGGCAGTGGAGAGAAGCGGCCTCAGAATAGCTGGTTCTGGCACTCTCCTTGGACTAGCCGCTTAATCTCACAGGGCCTCGGTTTTCTCACCCATACATGGGGATGTTTTGAGGACCTGGGGAGCTGGCCCAAGTGGAGGGCACCCTCCCTCCCCTCTGTCCAACAGTGCCGGGCACTTTTGTCGAATGACTATGAGGAACAGGAAAGAGGGTTTGACCACATCTTTTCCCGTTCACGTCCACTAATTTATATCAGCACCGAGGGGGCCTCGTGGTGGGGAAGGGACAGGACTCCCGACTGAAGTTCCAGGATGTAAAAGCTCGTCTGCTGGGCCGAGCAGCCTAGCCGAGGCCATCGTGTGAATGGACACTGCCCCCCGGGCAGAGCTAACCGCAGGGCACAGACTTAATCCAGGTCCCGAGCACCGTACGTGTGTGCCCAGGGGGGGCAGTGGCAAGGAAAGGAGTCTGGGGACCTGGGGGGCATTTGTGGGAAGTCAGAAGAACGCCTTGACACCATGAACCCATATATAATTAACATACCATAAAATTCACCCATTTAAAGTGTACAATTCAATGGTTTTTAGTGTATTTGCAGAATTGTGCAGTCATCTCCATAGTCTAATTTTAGACTGTTTCATCACCTCCGACAGAAACCCCCTTAGCAGTCTTTCCCTATTCTCCCCCTCGGCCCGGCAAGCACTGATCTCCTTCCTTTCTCCTGCTGGCATTTCTCTGTGGCACACTGCAGAGTGAAGCCAGGGCCCCAGGTAGCAGCTGGAACGGCCCCTCCCTTGTACCAGGCCTTCGGCAAGCAAAATCTCAGAATTACTGTCATTCCTTTCAACTTGCTTTAGTGCTAGAAAGGTGACCCTCCCCATTGACCCAGGGAGAGACAGGAGACCCAGAGAGGGGACACACTCTGCCCACAGTCAGCCAGCAGTTGGGAACACAGCTCCTGCTTGGAGAACTCGCTGATCTTCCAGCACTCCAAGCCGCCCACAGCTGCTCCCTGCTCGTTGCTGGGCCTCCCGCTAGCCATTCTTATAACACAGTGCCTCAGTTTCTCCACCTGTACGATGGGAGTGATAGTATCTGCTGTGCATGTCGTTGTGAAGATTCAATGAAATCACAGGCAATCCTGTATGTAAGGAGCACAGCCCGGTGCTTGGGGCATAGTGTCCCTCCGCAGAACCAAGCTAAATGGAATTAAATAAAGATCCCGTCCTGGCATCCCAGTCCTGTACATTCCACTCGTTTGCAGTGGGTGGGGGGTCCCCCCACCACTACCAAAGATGATGAATGGAAGCCGCCGAAACTAGGAAGCTCCTAGTCACCTCTTCTCCATCACCTGGGAGCTGGTGACGTCGGCAGGGCGGGCGGAAGGTTGAGACATGTTGTGATGACTAAGAACCCAAAGCTGTGGGAGTCTGGTTAATCCACAGTGTCAAAACTTCCTTTGGCTGTTTGCAAACAAGGGCCACCCCCAGAAAAGAAGGGCCAGAGTCAGGGGAGAGGCCCGCGGGCTGCCGCAGAACCTGGCTGAGCAATGCTGGCAGTGCCAGGAGGCTGGCAGGGTGGTCGGGAGCCATGGCTGAGGCTCCCTGGGAACACCCAGCTTCCTTTACCTGGCCGCTGCCTCTGTACACCTCTGCCTGCCCCACTAGGAATAGAAAACTGATGGCAGACACCAGAGCCTCTTGTGGGAGGCGCTTTCCAGGAGCGGCTGATGGATTTATTGCAAGAAGCCAGAAAGAAATGCCAGGCTGGTATCAGAGCACGAATAACCTTAGTAATGCTAAAGGCCCCCTAACAGAATCTTCCAGGGTGGAGGGATATTCCAGAACCCACCTGGGAAGGTGTCTGGGGCTAGAGAGCAGACAGGGAGGGGGTGCACTGACTCAGTGCTCTAAGCCTGCCCTGCCCAGCCCAGCAGACAGAAACACAGCAAAGGATCCAGACACTCCTCTCTTGACAGCCGGGGCTCAGACATCTTTTTATATACCTCATGCCTGACGGGGGAACCAGCCGGGCGGAGAATTCCAGATCCAAGAGAAAAACTGCAAATTAGTGCAAAAAGGAGTTCTCATCAAAAATGCTGCCAACGACAGTACAAAGTGTAAATTTGGTGCAGCCCTTCTGATGGCAATCTGGCAATATGTTTGGAAAGTGTAAAAAAAAAAATACTCAGGCTCTTTATTCAAAAAGATTTTATAAAATTGACAACCCCACTGTCATCCCTCCTCCCCACCCAGGGAATGAACAGGCTGCGTGTGGGGAGCTGGGGCGATGTCCACAGCAATGGTATACTTAAAAGTGAAGAAAAGGGAGCTGCTCACAAGCCAACCCATGGCTCGGCTGGGGCAGAGCCACTCAGTGGAATATTATGCAGCCATTTAAAAACGATTGTTCTTTTCGGTCATTTTTACTGAGCGCTGGGTGCGTCCCTCAACACTGGGACCCCAATGCCAAATGGGACCTGGATCTCATCCTTGGTCTGGGCCCTGAAGTTCAGAAAAGACCAGGCCTTTGTAGAAAGAAGCAACTTGGAAAATGCTTATCACGTGACTTTAAGTGAGAAAAGACTGAATAGAAAATTGTATGTACTCTCTGTCTCCCACCGTAAGGGAAGCTAGTATTTGTGGAATGCCAGATACTGGGCTGTGGGTGTTATGTGTTTGATCTTATTCAGTTTTCATGATAACCCAATGGGGCAGGTTATAGTGCTACTTTCTGTGGTCACAGGAGGAAACTGAGGCATGGAGGAAGTGACTGAGGCAGGGTTCAAACTCAAGACTACCTGACCCCCCCAAACCCAGTTTTAACCATTACTCAACACTATCTTTTCTTAACAAAGAAATGATGTCTGCTCAAAGTCAAGCACCAAAAACGAAATCTGGGCCAATGACAATAAGGGTGGTAGCATTGGAAGCTTTTTTCTCGCTCGGTTTCTACTACACTTGCACAGGAAAAAAAATGAAGTTAAAAAAAAAAAAAACTCCAGACACCTAGAATTTGCAGCAGATGGGGAGAAATAAATGGAGGGAGGGGGGAGATGAAAAAAAGTGGGAACGAGTTAATAATGCATGCCTTGGCTTAGACATGGAGAGAGAATGATTTAGGAGAAAGAAGTGAAGCTGGGAGAATGTGGGTGCTGGAGCCCGGGCGGCTTCTAGATGGTTTTTGGGAAGAGCAGACACAGAGAGGGAGGGGTGGGGGCAGGGTTATTTCCCCCAGCCATTCTCACAAAATCTTTTTATCACCTAGTGCTTGAATGCTATCTCCTGTGTTTGCATTCCTCTCATTTTTTTAGATTACAGGAAATGATAAAGGGGGGGAAATCTCTGTTTGCTTTCCACCCTGGAGTGCTAGGAGAGGGTTATCTCTGCCAAATTCTTTCTCGGATGGTAAGAGGTTTTAGATTCCCCTTTACCTGAGAGCAGGGAAGCACCACCCTTGAGTCTAATCTCCCTGGCAAATGAAGAAAGGAGTCACTGTCTAGAGATTTGAAAGTGAGGTGGTTTTAGTGTGGGGTGGGGTTGTCTTGGTTCCCTGCAGAGACCTTTGGAAATGGAAGAACATTTTCCCCTGTCCACACAGCTTTTAGAAAGCAGGTATCCTTGGGCAGGAAGGGGAAGGGCAGAGAGGAAGCTGGAAGGGGAGAAGGAAGAGAGAGTTTCCATTTGTTCAAATGTCTATTGAGCACCTAGTGCCTGTAGGACCTAAGTCGGCAGCAGCAGAGAGTGACAGGAACTTGTAGTCCAGCCAAGGGCTGTCTAAGACCCCACACTTCATGTCCCCTGAGGAGTGTGGCTTCCTGAGAGCTAGCATGTGTGAGCCTAGAGCCAGCCCACCCACTATGCTCAGAGGTTGAGTGTCCTGTTCTGCTGCTGGGGGTTAAACTCATGCTCGAAGGGCAGGGTACAGAGCCCTGTCTGTCCCCTCCACGGGATCCTCCCCAGCTTTTTCTCCACTGTCCATCACAGACTATTTCAAGGGTAATAGAAGATTTAATTGAGTCAGGATTACTTAATATGTGACTCTTCAGTCCAGAATGTTGTTCTCCAACTTCAAGAAACTGTTTATTACCCAGAATCCTGCAAGGATACACACTTTACACAACTGACCACATTAAAATAATTGCTTAAGTATCCATCTCTTACTTCCTTTTGATAAGAATTATCATTAAATTACACAGGATAGGGGGTTGTCTGTTTAGATATGCTTAATGTAACCTGTTCTTCCCCTCTGAATTATACCTGATCTATTTATTTACTCAGTGGAAAGATATGTGATCCAAGGCATCCCTGAATCTGTCCCTATAATCCAGTCAAGAAGGGTCCCACCCTCAAGGAGCCCATGGTGTAGGCAGGAGAGGTCACTGCGACCAGTGGGGAGGGGACTGCAGAGGGTTGAGCAGTTGGGGGACTGCGGAGCCTGGGAGGGTCAAGGAAGGTGACCTCTGTTCTTGAAGGACTTGAAAAACAAGCAGGGGTCAGTGGGATAAAGGTGGGGGGAGGCAGGTAGGAGCGGAGTGAAGGTGAGAGGACTTCCAGGCAGGGAGAACAACATAGCAAAGGCCTAGAGGTGATCAAATCTCAAGTGACATCACTAAAACTGGAAAATCTGCAGGTCTTAAGTGTGCTTTACTCTGGGTACTATGACAATCAGATCAAACAAAATCTGGCTTTTTGCTTCCTCTGGGTAGAAAAACTCTCAGGCCCTTGGCTACCTGGCAAATTCCCACACTTTCCCTGTGGCCAGGGAACAATTGGCAGCCTCCCCATCAAGCCATCAGTGAAGTTTCTAAGATAGAAATGACCTCGAAGTCGTTGGTACGTAGTTGCTGGTGACATTGTGCAATCTTAACTAAATTCTAACAATCAGGAAACAATTTTTTTTTACATTTCAAGTCAGAGTTTTGCTAGAATTCTGAAAATGCCTCCTCCTTATGTCTCAATTTCCTTTTTCTTCACTAGTGTTTTGATCTTAATAAATTCTTGCACCTATATACATATGATCGTGCCGTATGTTTGTATATATGTATATTTACATGCACACGGTTTGAGTTCCTATCTCAGTTCTATCTCGCACTGACTGGGTTTGTGAATGAACTTTCAGAGGCTGTTTCCTCTCCTGAAAAATGCAGATATGATAATGCCCACCTCTTAGGGTGTTTAAGGTTAAATGGGATCTTGTTTACAAAGAGCTTAGCGCAGTGCCTGGCACGGTGTTAGCTTCGAATAAATGGTAGCTATTATGTGCATAGAAAAAAAAAAAGACTGTCCTAAAATGTTGGCAGCATTTATTTTTAGTGGGTGGGATTATGGTAACAATGCACATCTATTACTTTTGTAATCAGAGAAAAAGTACAATAAATGTTATTATTAATTTAAAAACCTGGCTTTGGCTTCGTTGGAAGGAACCTGCAGTTAGTGTCAGTGAGCAAGTGAGACAAGGCTTCCGATTTTCTACCGGGAGTTTCAAGGCAGACACCACCCCACCCTCAATCAAATAACAGGGACTATCACAAAGGGACATCAATCTAGAGAAATTTCACCCTCATCCAACCCTGCGGTCCCCTTGACCACTGCTTCCTGCTTCCTGCTTCCTGGAGGGCAGGCAGGAGGATTCAGAGAAAGTAACTCAAATTATGGCCTCCCCTCCTGTTGGGTCCTGCGCTGGAAACCTCTGACTCTCTAGGAAATCATTCTAGGAGAGTGACATTTACCCTCTACTGGGCTTTGCTCTCTGTTAGAGAATAAAACACACCCTAGTCCACTTCAAGTAGGGGGACTGTGAGCGTCCTGGCCTGGCATCCAGAATAATCTGAGGCCCAGAACCTTGGCTCTGTCTGGTTGGGATTCTTGACCACCGGCACAGACCAGAACTGCCTGGAGCTACACGACCCCCTTCAGTGCCCTCCTTGTTCCTCTTGAGCCAAGCAGGACGGGGTACAGTGCCCACCTTCCTCGGATTATCTGCAGAACCATCAGCCTGCACTGGGCTGGCTTCTGAGCCTTTTTTCTCTTCCTTCCGCACCCTGGAGGGGAGATCTTGCTGCTGACTCTGGAGTAAAATGCTGCCTCTGTTTGGGAGACAAAGAACAGAGTGGCTCCTCCGGGTCAGCTGTCTATCCTTGGCTGGTGGCTCCCTGGCCTCCCCCAGGCATCTATGACAAAGGCCTTCGGGGGCTACTCTAGGAGCTGCTGCCCACCAAGCTGCGTGTTTTCACTGGTGCTTCAGGGAATATTTTACCTTAAAAAAATCCCAAGCAGCTTCCTTGCTCTGGGAGAAATTAATTTGCCTGGGGGGAGGTGAGGAC
>JAQQSQ010001742.1:0-12011 GCA_028627145.1 Eidolon dupreanum
CCTTACAGCTTAAGTAAAAGGCTCTATCTTCTGCTAGTTAGATGATTGACCTAGTTAACTTGGTTTCTGTGTCTTATGCCTTTAAACACAAATGAAGAAATGTAAGACAAAAGCAAGAACAGCTGAGGTGGATGATTGCCTTGAGGATCACATGAAATGTGTATCAGGCATTTCGTGCTGTATCCAGACACGTTAGGTGCCCAACAAACATAAAAAATTTATTTCAGCAAATTTCAAATATTTAGAATCAATCTATAAGTCAGCTTTCCTGTTGATGTTATGGAGGACAAAGTATAAGTCCAAAGCTATTTATCTACTGACTGCTTTAATGCTACATCGTATCTGTGTGCACTGGAAACCAAATTTATCAAAAACCAACCATTGACCCAATCAGTGCTGGTCACCACTGGGAATAAAAAACCAAGAAGTAGTACTTATAGGATGTTAATAATCTGTGAGAGATATAAATTTCTAGAACTAAATGTAAATTACTTAGAAAAAAAGAGAGAATGGTTAATATTTTATTAGTTAAGTGATCTCGGTTTTACGTAAGAGAAAACTAGAATAGCTCAAGCAGATACTAAGCAACATTAAAAGTAGCAGCCTATTGCTTATCCCCAAGCACAGAAGTAAACCTGGGCTTTTTGAAAAAATAAATAATACATTTAAAACTGTCAGAAGATAAGACTGCTTCTTTCTCAGTTTTTCAGTGTCTTTCTTGTTTTGCCCCTCCACTATCCTCCAACTTTGTCTCCCATCTCTCCTTTTCTCTGCAGAATGACTTGCCCTGCTGTTCTCACATAAAGATGCTGACTGTACAGCTCCTGAATTTTTATGTGCTCAGTTTCAGCCGCCAGCACTAGGATTTCTTAGTTCCATCTCTAGAGAGCATCCAAGAAAGGAGAGAATCCAATTTTCACCCAGTTCCGGTTAGGTGTCTGTTTATTCGTACCTGCCTTTGGGGATTGCACAAACACAGTAAGTTAATTATGAAGTTTGTTAGACATGCAGTGGTAAATATAAAAAGAGAAGCAGAGTAAAGGGGAGTGAAGGAGGGAAGGGAAGAGGTTCAATATTAAATAAGGTGATTAAGGTATTCTTCACTGAGAAAGTGACATTTGAGGAAGGACTTAAAAGGTGAGGGAGTTAGCCAAACACATAACTAAGGGAATATGTCTATGACCTTGGAGGCTAGGATTGCAGAATATTTCATTTTGGATCAGACATACAATATATATCATAAAAAATAGTATGGGCACATGATATATATCATAAAAATTGCCTGCTGGTAGAATAATGCAGCCTTCAAAGCAGAGGAAGCAAAGGGAACAAAAAAAATGAATGCAGGATGGTTTGGGAATGTCTTGGAAGCAAAAAGCTGTCTGGTTAGCATTTGTTGTGTGAGGAGTGAAGTAGGGGAGAAAGTAGATTGGATTCAGTTGAAGAGAGACTTAAATGCCATGCCAATGACAAATTCTTCCAAAATGAAGACAAGATGCTAATATATCAATTATTCCATGATTCTCTCTAGAAAAGTTAATTAAAAAATATTTTTTGGAATCATAACTTCCCTTTTGTGTTTCTTCTATAAATTCAGATCAGCATGTTTTAAATAAATATTATATATTGTGTGGTTTCCAATTAAAAAGAACATACACAGAAATCACATTGAATTGTAGCTCCACCAATCAATAATTATAAGCTCATAGGCAAACTATGTAAGTTTATTATGGCTTCATTACTTTAGATTTAAATTTTAGATAATAATATTTAATTATCAACTGCTGAGATAAATTAAGTAAGATGTATAAACCTGTTGAATATAGGCACTCAATAAATATTTGTTCACTCATCCTCTATTTTTATGCTTTTGTTATATTCTATATCAATTTTATTTTTGCCATTTTGTATTCTGGATTCAACATGGCAAAGATTCTACCAATGACAAAAAAATAAGTTGTAGAAAAGCACATATAAGCAGAAATTATTTGATATGTGAAGAACTCATCTCTCAAGACACAAATTTATCAATGTATTAATTCAACAAACTTTGCTCGTACTCACCTTATGCAGTACAGCTTAGAATTGGAAGATTAATAAAACAAAGAACTTGGCATATTGTTTCTATAGCCAATGAAGTTTATATTGGTAGGCAAATTGATAAATCAAAATAATTTCTGTTTGTACTGTTCTTTTTTCCCCTAGGTGACATAACTAATATGCAGTTGTTTTTATTGAAATTATTTTAGGTATAAGGATAGCAACTTTTTATCCGTAAATAAGCAAAGTGCTAAGAACATATTTAAGATCATTACAATATTTAAATGCAAAACAGTGAGGCTACAAATATAAGTTTCCATAGTATGCTCAAAGTGTTTTAAATCTGGAATATGAGAGAAACAAGAGAAACTATAGGTGAAGAGAGTGAAGCTTTTAAAAATACACAAATACAATTTCGTCTCTATTTTTCCAAGTTTATATAGGGCAGCAAATTTGTTTTATATGGTATTTAGAACTTCATATCATATCAAGTTCATTAACATTGCACCAAAACAGACTGGGTACGACAAACTCATCTATTGACATAAATCTTAATTTTATGAGGTTTTTTGAACTTAATATTTAACTCTGGTCATTTGTAGTTATGAGCTACATATGCACTAGCTGTGCTAAGGCTTTGTATGTGAATGATTCTAGGACATCAAGCAGCCATCCTCTTTTCCTGCCTGTTTGCATTACCCCACTAACCCCTGAAAAAGACAACCTTCTTTTGCCTTTCACATTTAGTTCTATTATTAGGGTTTTTCTATGTGTCTTAAAGAATTTTCTGTTAATAAGGAAATAGTAAACTGAAAACATTTCTATGCAATATAGCACCTTTAATGACAGCCATCAACTCATGTTTGGGATGATTAATTTCAAACCATGATAGAGACCTGAAAATTAGCCTCTTTGGAAATGTGACATAAAATATAGATATCTGTATGTAATAAAGGTCATTATGAATATATGAAAGTCATTATGGTGGTCAGATTTGAGGAATTTTTAAGGGGAATGACTCTTGAAAGGAGAAAGTAAGCATAATAAAAAACTTTGATGTCACAGTAGTATGACTATGATTTATTTCATATTTTAGAATTATTGAATATTAAAGTTATATAGAAATAAAATAAATATAGCTATGATTTTAATATTCAGAAAAAAGGCATCTGGTAGGACCATTCCTAAAAAATAAACTTTCATGAACTTAAGCCCCACCCCCTGCTTCCCAGAGTGCAATCACTTAGTTTTACTCCAAATACTCTTTCAAAAATAATAAGCAAATCTGTTTTCTTTTTCATGTTGTGCTTAAGGACATAAAGATTTAAATTTACTTTGATGTCGATTGTTCTATGCAACAAAAGATACTTTCTTTTTTAATGATAGAATGTCTTCTGGAGAGCTACAGAACTGCATCTAATAAAAACACATACCTAGAGTGAAGAAAATATCTGTTGACTTGATATGCTTTTGAGTATTACTTTTAAATTTTATTAGCTGTCTGCTGTCCTATCCTTTTCATGATCTCAGAGAAATAAAGAGGCCTTTAAATTAAAAAAATACACATCTTGTTCTGTGTGTTGTCTCTAACAAACTATGTAATGGTATATGTCACACAGGATTGAAAAATGCAGCAACTACATCTTTGGTAGAAGACTATCTTTCAAGCTTAGTAATGTAGAGCAGGATATTGGATATAAAGTAGTATGTTCACTTTCCCTTAGAGTACTCAACACTTTCACAGTTAGTAGAAAGGACTACTTATATAAAGTTATCTTTTCAGGAAAGGTAGGGCATTCAGTCTTTTGTATTTTCTAAAGATTTTTGAAAATTTATTCTCTTTATCACACAAGGCATAACACCTATTTCTTGAGACTTTTGGAATCCCAGTGAATTAATAAGCAAATACAGATAAGATCTTTATGATAAAAGACAGCTGGTGGGACCATTACTGTTTTAATGTATACAAATATTAGCGCTTAAAATTATTTTCACATGGTTCATAGGTATGTTTTAATTATAAATAATTATTACAATAAAAGTTCTAATTAATACTATAATTTTTTGCTATATATATTCTTGGATGAGCTCATCATCTTCTGGAATTCATTCTTCCTTACTTTCTGTAACCACTGCTCTTTCCCACCAATCATGAGTTTGCAGGACCAAATGGAGTGAGGTAGATTATTTTTCTTTTCTGCCCCCTATAGGAAAGACAAGAATTAGAGAAGTTATAAACTGTTGAATTCTATGTCTGATCTGGCCAACTGGACTCAGAGATAGAAGAAAGAAAAGCAGAGGTAGTTGCAGGGACAGAGATGAAGGGGCAGTACATGAAAATGGATGCAAAGGAAACACACTGAGTAGGTAGAAGAAGTGGTGAAAGCAACTGCATATGTACTGGACTGTTTTTAGTTTTGGTGTTACAAACCTGTTTGACTTAACTCAGTGGGTAAGACCAGGGCCTTTAACCTCTGTGTTGTTAAGGTCATCCCTAATATTTTCATTGGTCAAGCTCTCGTTTGACAGTCCATTTTTCTTAGTCATGATGGAAGCATGGGACCTCTAATGAGACAGAGAACCTAAGGTCCATTTAACCAGGTGCAGCGTGCTTCCAGAGTCCCTGAGGTCTCCCCAGTCTCTGAAGACTATAAGATAGGATGTTTCCATATCCCAAGACCACTCAGGCCTCTGAACCCTCAGCCTCTGTGCGTGTGTGTGTGTGTGTGTGTGTGTGTGTGTGTGAGTGATCTTATGGTCTATAAGAAATGTCTCCCTTTCTCCCCTTGTTGATTTCAAAGGCACTTAGAACAACCTTCAAAGAACAGATTGCAGGAAATAAGCCAGGAGGGAAGAGTCTTTCAAGCAACTTTTACTTTAGGGTTTAATAAAACGGACTTCTTCTGAGGAGAGGTGCTCAAAGATGGCTTGTGATGACTCTGGGTGTGTGAAGATGAAATTCAGTGAGAAATAAAACAGTGTATATACCAATAAATTATTCTGACAGTCCTCAGCACATCCTTCCACATACCTTTATAACTTTTTTCATGAAATTTCTGCACTAAGCAGGATAATATCGTGTTGTAATAGGACTGTCATGATTACACCTCAGAATGTGTGTGTTGTCTAGTGCTGTGGAATCTCACTGCTGTCCCAAGTTGGATGCTTTTGGTATTAAATATCATTCAGTTGTGCTTTTAAACTATGCTAAGCTGCTCCCATAATAGTGTTTTCTCTTCTCCTAGGAGATTAGAAATTACTGCTAGAATAATCCAGAATTTCTCTTCATTTGTTCTTTTACTTTATTTAACATAATGAGAAGAGCTTCATTTATTTTATAAATAGTTGTTTAAAAAATTGAAAGGGATAAAACTAAAAGAAAATTATGAAATTGCATTATCCTAATTGAAGTACATGTAACTACGTGATGGCCGTAATTTTTCGTGCTTATATAATCACATACTGTTTTTATACGTATATAGATTAGTGTGGTATGTATATATGTTTATACAATCAGTTCTGCTATAATGTTACACACATTCCCTCAAATCACCCTACTATGCATAATTTAGCAATAAAAACACATAGTTTATGAAAAATGATTTTGGAGTAGAATATTCATCGTTTTTATCAGTGACATATTAAACTTAAGGAAAAAAGACAGGAACCTAACAAAAGCAGCATAGTTTTACACATCATAAATGATTTAAAAAGACATAATTACTATAATAAATATGACACTTTACCTAAAAAAAGTAACAATAAAGTTTTTGAGGTCATCTGTGGAAGTGAGTGTTGCAGAACTGGAGCTTCTCAGTCTTAGTGCTTCTCAAGGAAAGATTGACAATGATCTGAAATAGGAAGCGAGGATGGTTGTAAAACCAGGTGTAGATATGTGCAGGTCATGGTATGAGGGACCAAAGTTCACAGTTAAGCCGTCTTGCACAGCCTTAAATCTTGCTGCAGATTTTTCCGTTTTTGATTTATAAGTCCTGAAAGGCATGTGTTAATAATAGTTATTTTATCTTATCAAGATTTTATCAGGATTGAATATTTGATCCAATGTTATAGCCTTCTTTTTTTTAACTTCTGTATTACTGTAGAAAATATTGTCAAGGCTTTCTCTCCCAAACCTGTGATTTTGCTCAACTGTTGAAGACTGTGGAAACTGTAGGGACGTTTGCAACCACTAAAGCAGCCACTACAAGCACCAAGAGGAGCCACTTCTGCAGGTTTTGGCTGTGGCCCTGTAAGGTCTTTACCCATAGGTAGCACTTTACTGGCAACATGCAGTCCTTGGAATGTTGAACCTGGATGCTACAACACATTTGAGATGTTGAATGAAATTTGTTTTTTTTTCTTGTCATACATGTAGAGTAGTTTACAAATAATAATATAAGAACAAAACCTTGTAGAATAATACATGCAAGTACCTGAAGTAGCTGGAAAATGGTGGTTGTATGTACATGTGAGCATTTTGTCTATTTACCACCTCAGATCAACTGAATACAGTTTTCTGCTTCACCTGGTGTTTTATTGAGAAAATAGCATAAAACTCTCTCAAAATTCCTATTATGATCCAAATTTTTTCAAATATATCCATCACATTGGAACAAATTTGTGTTTCAAAACAAGCATTGTAGCTGAGTAGCTGAAGTGATGGTATGTGGTATTTTTATGTATATGATATATATATATATAAACACACAAATGCACACACATATATGTGTCATATACATTTTATATATTTATGTATGTATTTGTGGCAATTTTACTGTTATTTTTCTTTGCCCTGTGGTGGACAAAGAGAAAACAACCTATATTTTCCCTATGTTTTTACTATTACAAAAAAAATACTGCAACAGAAATTATATGCAGAGAGTTACATATATACATACATTCAATACATTTATTTATTTGTTTGTTTGTTTGTTTGTGGTAGAGCACTAGGACAGCATTTTTGGTTGTAGGAATATCTATGCATATATTTTTTAACTAAATTTATTGGGGTAACATTGGTTAATACAATGATATAATTTTCAGATGTACATTATAATTTGACATCTGTATATTCTATTTTATGTTTACAACCCAAAGCCCAGTTTCCTTCAGCTACCATATATTTGATCCCCTTTACCCACTTCATCTACCCCATCCCCCTATATTAGACCCCCTTTACCCCATCTACTATCCCCCTCATCTCCCACCCACTACCCTCTGGTAACCACTAATCTATAATCCATAACCTTGAGTCTCTGTTTGTTTGTCCTGCTCATTTGTTGCTTTTAGGTTTATATCCCACACGTAAGGGAAATCATGTGATTTTCAACTTTTTCTGTCTGGCTTATTCACTTAGCATGATTATCTCAAGTTTCATCCATGTTGTTGCAAATGACTGTATTTCATCTCTTCTTATGCCTGAGTAATATTCCATTGTATTTATGTACCACAGCTTCTTTAGCCAATTATCTATCGTAAGACACTTCGGTTGCTTCCATGTCCTGGCCACTGTGAATAATGCTGCTATGAACATCGGTGTGCAAATATCTTTTCGGATATGGGTTTTCAAGTCTTTGGGGTAAATACCTAGTAAAGGGATTGCTGGATCATATAGTAGATCAATTCTTAGATTTTTGAGGAAACTCCCTACTGTTTTCCATAGTGGCTGTACCAATTTGCAGTCCCACCAGCAGTGTATGAGGGTTCTTTTTTTCTCCACATCCTCTCCAACATTTGTTATTACTTATCCTGTTGATTATAGCTATTCCAATAGGTGTGAGATGGTATCTCATTGTGCTTTTGATTTGCATTTCCCTAATAGCAAGCGATGTTGATCATCTTTTCAAATATTTGTTGGCCATTTGTATGTCTGCTAGGGAGGAGTGTCTGTTCAGGTACCTCATCCATTTTTTTAATTGGATCATTTCTTTCTTTGTTGTTATTGAATTGTTTGAGTTCTTTGCATATTTTGGATATTAGCTCCTTTTTGGAGGTGTTCTTTGCAAATATATTTTCCCATTCAGATGGTTGTCTCTACTTTGTTGATGATTTCTTTTGCTGAGCAGAAGCTTTTTAGTTTGATGTACTCCCATTCATTTATTTTTGCTTTTACTTCCCTTGCTTTTGAAGTCAAATTCACAAAATCTTCTTTAGTCCAAGGTCCTTGAGTTTAGCTCATATGGTTTCTCTTATGCATTTTATTGTTTCAGGTCTTATATTCAGGTTCTTAGTCTATTTTGATTTAATTTTGGTGTGTGGTGATAGACAACAGTTTAGTTTCATTCATTTGCAGGTGGCTTTCCAGTTTTCCCAGCACCATTTATTGAAGAGGTTGCTTTCTCCACTGTATGATTTTGGATTTTTTGTCAAAAATTATTTGTCCATATAAATATGGGTTTCCTTTTGGACTCTCGATTCTGTTCCACTGGTCTGTGTGTTTGTTTTGCTGCCAATACCAGGCCATTTTGATTACTGTTACTTTATAGTATAATTTGAATTCTGGCAGAGTGATGCTTCCTGCCTCGTTCTTTTTTCTCAGGATAGCTTTGGCAATTCGGGATCTTTTGTGCTTCCATACAAATCTGATGATTTTTTGTTCTATTTCATTAAAAATGCCAATGGGATTTTGATGGGGATTGCATTAAATCTGTATAATGCTTTAGATAATATGATCATTTTAACTATGTTGATTCCTCTAATCCAAGAACACAGAATATCTTTCCATTTCTTTGTATCTTCTTTGATTTCTTTTCATAGGGTTTTGCAGTTTTCATGTCTTTCACATTTCATTAAATTTATTCCTAGGTAATTTATTCTTTTTATTGCAATTGTGAAAGGAATTATATTTTCCACTTCTTTTTCTGACACTTCATTATTAGAGTATAGGAACACTATGGATTTTCTAACATTGATTTTGCATTCAAAAACTACTATATTTGCTTATTGTTTCTAGTAGTGTTCTTATAGGGTCTTTAGGGTTTTCTATACAGAGAATCATGTATAGAAATACATAGTGACAGTTTGACTTCTTCATTTCCTATTTGGATGCCTTTTATATCTTTCTCTTGTCTGATTGCACTTGTTAGGACGTACAATGTTATATTGAATAACAGCAGTAATAGTGGACAGCCTTGCCTTGTCCCTGATCTTAGAGGGAAGGTTTTTAGTTTTTCACCATTAAGTATAATGTTAACTGAGGGTTTGTCATATATGGCCTTCATTATGTTAAGGTACTTTCATTCTATACATATTTTGTTAAGTGTTTTGATCATAAGTGGATGCTGTATCTTGTTGAAGGTTTTTCTGCATCTATTGATATGATCCTATGATTCTTTTTTAAAAATTTGTTTATGTGGAATATCACGTTAATCAATTTGCATATGTCAAACCATCCCTGTCCCTCTGGGATGAAGCCCACTTGATCGTGGTGTATAATCTTTTTAATACGTTGCTGTATTCAGTTCACTAGTATATTATTTAGGATTTTTGCCTCTGTGTTCATGAGAGATAATGGTCTGTAGTTTTCTTTTTGGGGGGTTATCCTTACCAGGTTTTGGTATCAAAGTAATATTGGTCTCATAAAATGAGTTGGGAAATGTTGCCTCCTCTTCTGTTTTTTGGAAGAGTTTGAGGAGAATAGGTATTAAATCTTTGAATGTTTGGTAGAAGCCATCTGGTCCTGGACTTTTACTTTTGGTAGGTTTTTGATGATTGTTCCAATTTCCACACTGCTGATCAGTCTGTTTAGATTTTCCAGTTCTTGATTCAGTCCATGAAGGTTGTATTTTTCTAAGTACTAGTCCATTTCTTCTAGGTTATTAAATTTGATGTTATATACTTTTTCGTAGTATTCTTGTATGATCCTTTGTATTTCTGCGATATCAGTCGTAATTTCCCCTCTTTCATCCCTGATTTTGTTTATTTGTGTCCTTTCTCTTTTTTCTTTAGTGAGTCTATCCAGGGGTTTATCAATTTTATTAACCTTCTCAAAGAACCAGCTCTTTTGGTTGTATTTATTTTTTCTATTGTTTTTGTTTGTTTTGTTTTGTTTTCAATTTCATTTATTTCTGCTCTAATTTTGATAATTTCATTCCTTCTGCTGAATTTAGGCTTCATTTGTTCTTCTTTTTTAATTTTTTTAAGATAAAACATTGGATTGTTTATTTGGGCTCGTTCTTGTTTTTGGAGGTAGGCCTGTAATGATATGAACTTTCCTCTTATGGCCACTTTTGCTGTACCCCAAAAGTCTAGATATGTTGTGCTATCATTATCATTTGTTTCTATGTATCTCTTCATCTCTCTTCTTATTTCTTCTCTGACCCAGTTATTCTTCAGTAGTATGTTGTTTAATTTCCATGTATTTGTGGTTTTTCTGCCTTCTTTTTGCAGCTGATCTCTAGTTTCAAAGCATTATGATCAGAGAATATTGTTGGTATGATTTCAACCCTCTTATATTTGTTGAGGCTATCAATTTTTGAGAATGCTCCATGTGCACTAGAGAAGAATGTATAAGCAGCTGTTTTGGGATGGAAGGCTCTGTAAATATCAATTATGTCCTGTTGGTCTAATGTGTTATTAAAGGATGTTATTTCCTTATTGATTTTTCTGTTTGGATTATGTGTCCATATCCAACAGTGAGGTATTTAGGTCCTCTTCTATGATAGTGTTTTGGCCTGATTCTCCTTTTAGTTCTGTTAGTAATTGCTTTACATATTTCGGGGCTCCTTGATTGGGAGGATAGATATTAATGTTTTATGTATTCTTGGTACATGATTCCCTTTATCATTATTAAGTGTCCCTCAGTATCTTTCTTTGTCTTTTTTTATTTTGAAGTCTATTTCCTCTGATATCAGTACCACTGCTCCCACTTTTCTCTGAATGCCATTTGCTTAAAATATCATTTTCCACCCTTTCACTTTGAGTGTATATTTGTCTTTGGAGCTGAGATGTGTCTCATGGAGGCAGCATATAGTTGGGTTTTGTTTGTTGATCCATTCTGTAACTCTGTGCCTTTTTATTGGTCAGTTCAGTTCATTTACATTTAGGGTGATACTTCAATTCTGAATCTTCTGTGTGTGGTTACCATTATGAATATGTAAAGGATAGTTATATATATACAGTAATCCATTTTCTTCTGTGCTCGCCTTATCTCCATTCCCCTTTGTAAATTTGGATCTTTGTATCCTCCCTTTTTCAGTCATTGTTATCTCAATTTGTTTCTATGTAGGCTGAACATTCATTACTATCTTGCTATAGGAGTTTTCTTATTATTATGTTAGCTTATAATGCCCTATTCTTAGTAAGGATTGCACTCCTCTGCATCTATTTGCCTGATAGTCATTTTACTCCTAATTATGTACTCATTTTGTTCTTATTTTGTTTTAGGTGAGCTGACCCCTTCCAGTATTTCCTGTAGTGAGGGCCTTGTAGTGGAAAATTCCCTCAATTTTTGTATGTCTAGAAAGGCTTTAATTTCTCTTTCATATCTAAAGGAGAGCTTAGCTGGATACATTATTCTATTCTGGTAGTTCCTTTCACTTAATAGTTTAAAATATTTGATTTCATTCCTTTCTGACTTGTAAAGTTTGCACTGAGAAGTCCAAGGATAATCTAATGGGTTTTCCTTTATAACTTACTATTTTCTTATCCCTGGCTGCCCTGAATATCCTGTCTTTGTCATTGATTTTTTATAATTTTAATTCATTGTGTCATGGTGAAGGCCTTTTGGGGTTGAGATAATTGGGTGTTCTGTTGACTTCTTGAATTCCAAGCTCCTGCTCATTCCTTAGATTTGGGAAAATCTCATCCACTATTTCTCTGAAAATGCTTTCTCATACCTGCTCCTTTTCCTCACCTTTGATAATGCCCATCATTCTTATGTTTCTTCTCCTGATGGTATCAGCTAGTTCTTGTATTTCTCTTTCATTATTTTTTATTCTTTGGTTTCTCTCTTCTTTCTTCTGATTTATTTC
>JAQQSQ010001743.1:0-12010 GCA_028627145.1 Eidolon dupreanum
CTTATTATCGACTTCATAGAAATCAGTCTCTCTATTGGAAGTGTAGAAAAAAGCATTCAACTTTACATTATAAAAGAGTCGTTAAGACTCTCCAGTGCTTTTCAGTGTTTGTTTTTGTTTTTTAAAGTACAGAAATGGGCCATGTGACAAATTCTGCCTCTACCGCTCAGATGCAAAAAGAGGACAATTCCAATGATGAGACACAATTAGTTCCATTTTCTGATCACATGACAGTGCAGTTTTATTTTTACCCCAGTATATCTCTCCAACTTAATCTTGGAAAAACTTTTTCTTATTTTGTAATTTCTGACTATTGAAATATCGCATCTATGATAACTCTTTTTAACACTTCCTCTTTGAAGGGCATGGTGCTCTTTCTAGGCAAAAGCAATTCTCTCTTTAGTCTTTGTACTTTTCTTAAAGTATCTCTTTCCTTCTGAGTTTGTAAGGTTTGTTTGATTTCTTCTGGGTTGATGCCAGCCTCCTGACTTGGGATGCTCTTTCTGAGAAGAAAGACCCCAGACCACGGCACATAGCTCAGCCAGTGGAGCGAGTGAGGGTCAGATTTCAGCCTCTAATTACATTTTCTTTCATCTGCTTTTTTGGCAGTGGATACACTGTGCAACTGGTCCTGGAAATTCTGATTTTTAGCTCAAGTTGCAATTTGTGCACACGCCTTTATCCTCCTAAACCTTATGTTTGGGACTTAAGTCTTATCTTTTCTCTCCATCTTTCTGTAATACAAACTCAATTTGTTTGAAGTAATTTTGATAATCATGTGGTCACAAGCTCAGATCTTTGGAAATTGTTTATGATTCTTTGCTCATAACACATATGATTCCTAAGTGGTGGTTACCTAAGAAAAATATGCTGCTTTTTTGTTTTCTTCCGACATATTTGACCTGTTTCATCTTAAACATGACTTTGTAGCTGTGAAGTAGGAGGGTGTCTGGACCACGTGGAAGGGTGAAAGCCCAGGATTCACTCAAGGTGAGGCGTGTGATGCTGAGTGGGCTCACTGCCAGGAGTCCTTGCTTGTCATTTTGCTGGTCCCTGAATGCACATCTTACTCAGTTCTCAATTTTACATCCATATTAAGATAGAGAGAAGAGGAGGAAGTTGATATTTTTATTTAACATAAGTGAAATTATGTAAATCTGCCATTATAGGATGTCAGAACTGTGCAGGAAATAACCATGCTTGATATAATATCCCATATAACATTAAAATATAAAACCAAATTATAGCCCATGAAAAGAAAGCTCTTTTGTCACTTAGTCTATTCCCCCCCTCCAAGTGAAATCCCCAAAGACGGCAATGCAGTTTGTGGAAATGTAATAAGAATTACACACAGGTCTCAGGAGTTCTGTCTTATCGAGTAACTGGCTTCCTGCTAGAACTTGATGCTGTGCAGAGCAATTTACATCCACCCGTTCAACAATTCTTTATGAAGATGTCATTTCCCCAATTCTGGCAATGAAGCAACTAGTCGGGATACCTTGTCACTATCCCGGAGCTGCTAAGCAGCGGAGCTGAGCGTAACGGGCAGCGTTCCCAGCTGGCCTGTGTCCCCTCCAGCACCGTATCTGGGAGGCGCAGTTTCATTTCTGAGCTCTAGGCTGATGTGTGCCATGCACCAGTGGGAAATGTGTGCCCAGTTATCCACACTCTCAGCCAGGACTTTACTCAGAGGAAGTCCATTTGGGAAAATTCACTTCCGGTTCATCTTCACGTTCCTCATCTAAAGAGCACCTCAAAGGATGGAAAACCAGGGGATGCCAACTATAAACATTTCGATGATTTCTCATCCAAAGGAGCCATTCCTTTCACTGGGGTTCTTCCTTCAAAGCGATGCTTTCGCAATGCATTTAGTTTGCTCTTGTGCAATTACATACTTCATACTTCATTTCCCAAACAAGATCTATTGGAGCGGTTCATTTTATGGAGAATGGAAAACGAAGTCAGTCGTCAATTCCAGCTTTCCCCGATAAGTATCCGTCGGGGAAGGAGCAAGTCAAATGAATTAAAGTTGATAATTTGGAGGAAAATGATTGCAGCCATCTGAGACTCAGTCAATGAGCAAATGTTTTTCTGTGATAAATTATTTTAATACATTCATGACTTTGTGTTATGGAATTTAAAATAAGGTGTCTATTTTAATTTTTTTAAAATATCTCCTTAATACAGTCTGTCCTGAAAATTCTGTTTCAAAAATTTTTCTGAAAGTATGACATGCACAGAAGTGATCTTTATTTTCAAATGCTGTTTTGATAATAATAATATGGTATATGTACATGTATTTGATAGACCTATGACATTTTGAATAAAGAGATCAATATTAGCAACCAATTTCTATTATTAGAGAACAGCATTTTACTAGCAGCTTAAACTGAGGCCTTCAGAGCTGAATGAATTTCCAGACTAAACTTCTTAAATTAATTCTTCTGTAACTTTGAAATAAGTTGACAGCTAATGGAATTTGAAGATGGAGTAGCATCTGGTCTTGAGGTGGTTTCCTACCTTCTTGGCTCACTAAAAAATTCTCCTTTGAAGTGCTGCCTATCAGATCCCTCTACCATCATTAAAATTAATTCCACAAGCTAATATCATTTAAGGACCTAATAAGTTACTTAATGATATTAGCCATGAATGCAGTGATAAAAATAAGGAATATCTTTAAATATTGTTATTCGTATATAACGTGGTATGATTATTATCTTTTTATTCCTAGGTCAAATTTTGACTCCTTTCTGGATTATTGTATTAGAAATAATCTTACATTTAGAGAGAGCATTCAAATTGAATGTACCTTTTAAGATTTTGTATGAGCTTAAGATTTGGCTTTGTTAGTCTTCCATTTCTAATTCTACACTAAAACATAGTATTTTAGAATGGTAATTGATCAAGAAGGCATTTTCTTCTGTGTTAATTGAAAACACATGCCTTTTATACACACACATAACATTAATTCATGCTGTTAGGAGTACTTTATAGTTCATGGTTTTCTGGTTGGCATTATCAAGAAAAAGACAAATCAAATGATTTGCCAGGAATGGATGTCTTTTCTTCCAGGAATTTCTTCATACCACTCATTAATCACCTTAATGATTTGACTCTATTTTCCATTGCATACATTGACAGGCTGTGTATATTAAAATATTGATTGCAGATAGGAATGGAAACTCAAGATCAGGGTCGACTATTTCCTCTTTAATGGGAAAACGGGCTTCTCTTTTCACTATAGATTAATCTATAGACAAGTGGAGAACATTAGGATAGTCTAAATTTTATTATAAGTTTATATTTAAAATCAATTATGCAGACGCACTTTCTGTAGTGCTTTGATCATTTTATCTCCCAAAAGTCCAAAGGCATGGAAGGCCATCTTGCAGTGACTTCGTAGGTGCTTTATATGTGTCTTGCTTTCATTAAGCCCCCAGATTCGAGGTGTTTCTTTAAGATGAAAACTCTAAAAATAGCTACGAATTATGTGGTACCTCCCTCACGGCCATAACTTCCTTTAGCTCATTTCTTAATATAATTCTAGTTTTGAAATAATTCTCTGGTGCTTTTCTTCTTGTTAGTGAAGACTGGGAATAGTTTGGCTACTTTATTTTCTGGTGGCTTTGCATAAGCAATCGTCTAGTAATCATGTTTAAGCTTATAGAATGAATTAAAGCCTTGATTTGCTTTTCTTATTATCTACATCAGTTGGAAGGACTGACTCTTCATTCTGAACTTATTTCTAGCTCCAAAAGGCAATAAGGAAAAGAAAAATATAGTCCCATTTCTGAGCTAGAAATCTATTTTTTTTTCTTATTTGGTCTTTCTAATCAGAAAGAAGTAATTGCTTTTTAAAGAGGGGGAAGATAACTCTCTTTCCATTTTTAGTAACCACAATAAGTGGCTTTCTCAATGGCCTAGCAAAAATAAAACTTGTCAGCAGCTTTAGCTATGTACTTTTATGAAACTCTTTTATGACATATTTTTAACAACACATACTTTCAAGATAACTTATTCGGGTTTTGGAAAAAATAAATTTGAGAAATCAAACTTCTAAAGAGAGCACATTGAAGAAATTCACAAGGCTCAAAATGGTTGACATTTTAAGAGCTCCTCAGAAAATGGATTCCCAAGAACCAGTGTCTTCACTCAACAAATCAGAGACTAAGTTTCTCAAGGGTCCCAAGAGACAGTAAAAAGTGAGACTTATAGTTCCAGTTCTGCTACTTTTTCCAAATCTCCTTACTTTTCTGAACCCAGATTTTCATCTCTAGAATGAGCTACTCTGAGATGTCTTCCAAGTAATATCTTAGGATTTATGTGGAAAAATAGTTTCTTGTCTTTGTCTAGTAGACACTTCTGCTTCTTCCAATTCTAATTTTGATTATAATGGATTTTTTAAAAAAAATCATTGATTTTTCTAGGTACTTTTGTAACAGCTGCTTTCTCTGGGTTTAGTAAAAGACAAAAAACCATTATCGTACATTTGTATTTCAGTTCCTAAGAGTTTATTTTTTAGATAAACTAGACTGACTTTACTTTTTATGTTTTCTTCTTATTTTATATATGTCACGGGAAAAGTTATTGTTAGTAATAAGTATTATTTGAATAATACTCTAATCTAGCACTTGACTCTACTTGTTTCAGATATTCAGCCACATTTTCAACTGCTACTAACATCCTTAATTAAAATTTTCCATTCATTATTCTTTTCAAGATTTTAAAATTAAATTTTGCTTTTGATGATATTCATCTTACATAGATTTATGTACTTTAACTTTATGTTACTTTATCATCACCTGGATAATTTTGTGTTGTTATAACCAAAACAGTTTTAAGGTTTAGTGTCAACTTAGGACACACACACACACACACACACACACACACACACACAGAAACACACAAACTAGATTAATACTTTAAATTTGCAAATATTTAATGGTCCCAGAGCATGTGCAAATAATTGAAACAATGTAAATACCATCATCTTCTCTTTCCCAACTTGGGTTTTTTTCTCCCTAACATCTCTCTCACACTAATAACCCATTTCCTTCCTTGTATAGCTCACTCATCTCTTACATATATACAAATATTCCCAAATTTCTGCATGGAATTCAGCCCAATCTAGATGTTCTTGACCTGTTTTCAGGCATCTACTGGCCATTTCCATTTGAGTATCTCCCCTTCCAGCATCTACTCTACTGTCTTACCAGTCCTCACACTCAAAACAATAAAGTAATACAATTGTTCCTGTGATCAGCAACTCTCTCCAAATCTCTTATTTCTAGTGATTGTACTCTCCCTCTCCAAATTTTTGATCATCCTTTGACTTATGCTTTTCTTGCACCATACTAATCCGAAAGTGAACCTTCCCAAGGTAACTTACTCCAACCCTTAGGTTAAATTCCTCCATCTTCCATCCTCCACGACCTTTCCACCCAGGTGGCAGTGTCTTGTCTGGTCTCTGTATGTAGATCTGCTCTCATTCGCAGTCACCTGTTAAAGGTCAGAGAGATTAAAAGCCCTTAAGCGTGAACTCTGGTCTCATCCCATCAGCTTAGAATTCTCCGAAGATTCTCCTCTGCCATTCTCATAAACCATCTTTATTGGAAGCTAAAGAAGTCCCAAATCTCATCTCATCTATCTTTCTGCTTCATCAGTACAAATAGCCAGGATCCTAACCTGTTCAGTGCTTACTATTCACCTGAAAGTGTTCATTAACATTAGTTAAATACTATCACTACAAGAGTAACAATTATTCTTCACATGTATGTGGCTGGAATTCTGCTTCTGGCCATAAAGAAGCAATTGATAGAAGACAGACATCATGGCATAAGCACCCGTGACACTGAACACATATATAAGGCAGTCACTTTCGGGCTTTAGACAACAGGCTGTGCAGGCCTTGATTCTGCAGAGAAACAGAGCATATGAGCTGAGCTTCCTGCCTCGGAGTGGTTTCCCAACGCTGACGCAGGGAGGGAAGGTGCAGAGCTCAGCAGCGTAAGGAGTAGACACCACAGTTTGGTGCTGCTGAAGAAACTGCAATTTCAACAGCTGGGTATCAGAGGAGAGGTCATGTGAATTCACGTGGGACAGTCCCTGGGGTCTTGGCTGAGGGCCGAGTGCTCATGCACATAATGAGTCTCCAAAAGGTGCAGGCAGAATGACTCACAGAAACCAGGAGAACACTTTACGTACCGTCACTGGCTGGTTAAAACGGATACACCGCAGGAACAGCCAGATGGGAGAGATGCGTAGGGCAAGGTCGGGGTGGGGGGCGGGGTGAGGGGTGCACAATGCTTGCAGGTGCAGCATCCTCTAGCACCTCAATGCTTTCAAACACAAGAACAAATGAGGGAGAGAAAAACGCTAAATCATCAAGCCCTAGCTCAGGAAATGATGGCTACCATCGAAGCTGCGCTTGGCCTTCACATCCCTAAGCTTGGTATTTTGGAGGGGCCACTGCACCTGTGTGGGGAGAGACCACTTAACAGGTACCATGAGCCCTCGTTCTCATGTTCCCTGTCCTGGTCCTGGCCGGAGAGCCATTTACCAGCCACTGCTCTTGCGTGAATGCACCTGCTAACTCCAAAGATCTCTAAGCACTCGACATGTCTACAGTCTGTACCTAAGCTGCTTCCTCTATAGGAATTAGAGATTCGTTCTACTAGCATATACTAGACTAAGAATACGTACAAGAAAACAGCTTAATGTGTGTGCACAGTTGACCAAAATGAATTTTAAATTTTTTATTAAAATAGTAAATGATTCCTAATGCGATTTGGTTATACTCACCATTTTAACATATCTGCTCCATTATAAATCTCAATTCTTTCCACATATCCTTTGTACACTAAATAAAAATGTGACTTGTTTTTATTGCACAGATCTCAATTTGTAGAATTTCATGTTCTGTAACTCTTTGAAATACATTTTAGCAGCCAGTAATGTCAGGAAATGCATTCATATAGCATGAGTGTAAATTTTTAATTCACTCATTTGTCACTTCCTCCCATCAGCAATTCACCATCCTTTATGGAGAGCTCACATGCTGAGTGCACAGAGCCAGAGGGCTCAAGGGACTTCAAGACATCGACTGCACTGTGTTTAGGGTCTTGACAAAGATGAGGGATGTCAGATTTTTCAGTTTAGTGAGTTTCCCAGTGAATAAGGCAATACAAAATAGCATAGGGAGACAGGAAATAAGAGCTTCCAATAATGGATTCTGTTTTGTGTTGGTTGTCAGTAATTTAACTTGACTCCTTCTGATCCACTCTTGGATGACAGATGAACTCAGAATGTAGCATCACCATCAAGTTACTGTAATATCTCCGATGTTCACACTGTCTTTCCTGAATGCATATTTATTTATTTCTTCTTTTTGCTCTTGGTCTTGATGTCTGCCTGGAGTGATTACATTCCTTGTCATCTAAGGAAGGTTAGTTAGACCAAGCTCATGTAGTGAAGACGTGCGTCAGTATGCATATATATACATATACATATACATACAAGCTATTTTCAGTAAATATGTGTTATCCTCACTTGCTGAAAAAGATATAACCCGAGTTTCACAATCTTTATAAAACTTGAAGAGGAAGTTTGCTATAATTTGTAGATACAGACATTCAAAAAATATTTGTTGTATAGCTAATAAATAAAAATAGGTGAAAATATTAGATTTTTAAAAAATAAAAATTTTACTTTAGTAATAAAAAATAACATTTTCCTGGATGATGATATGGAGATGATTTTTAACTACATTAAGACAGTTATTAAATTCTATATGACAGAGGTGATAGAGTTGAGACACACCCAGGTTTTTGTCATTTAAAATGTAAAGCATTAAATTTATAAGTATTCGAACTTCAGTAAAGATATTTCAATTAGTGTGACAGTGAAATAAAGGCATTTAAAATGTACTTGTAAACATATATTTGAAATCTGAAAAATTTCTTTTGCATTGTCAGTCTTTAGACTAATCTGTCACTAATTGTGTGACTAAATGTCAGAATCACCAGCGCTATCTAAATTATAGCCAAATTTTATAACGTCTGAGATACTTTCAAGTTAAGGCACACCATTATTTTATATACCACTAAAAGGGAAAGGATGAAAGAAAGAAAAAAATAAAGGAGAGATGAAAGGAAGGAAGGGAAAGAAAAGGGGGAAGGGATGGAGCGAGGGAGGGAGAAGTGAAAGAAAGTGAGAGGGAAGGAAAGAAGGAAGATGGGAAGGAGGGGAAGGAGGGAGAGAGGAACTAGGATACAAAGCTTTTTTGTTTACTTAAAATTTTCATTTTATACCTAATGGAAATGCTCTTCTAACTCATCTCGATGTAGATTTTTCTTTATCATATATTATCGTTATACAGTTTAAAAAATAAAAATACAAGTTCAATAAGCTGATTAAGTATTCCCAAAACTTTTCCAGTCTTTCTCTCCTGATTCTCTTTTGATGCTACATCATCACCATCTCAGTTTGTCACACATGACCATCCGAGGTGACATCAAAGCGTGAGGGTACAGCACATTTTTAAGAATTGTTTCACAGTTTTCTCTGCGATTGTCTTTCGAGCTGTGGTGACACATTCTACAGGTTTTGTTTTCTTGATCCCACCAGAATATGTCACTAGAAGGTTTACAAACAAAAGCCAGAATGGATCTTTCTTCCTCAAAGTCCTTTAAGAGTTTTTTGAATGAAGCTCATATGGGCCAGGTTCCCACATGGGCAGCTCTCGAGAGCTGCCATGACCACTCCCTAGTGAATGGGATTGTAAGAAGCTGATTTCAGAGATGGTAAAATGTGAAAAAGTGTGCATCTCTGAATTGTCGAAATGCACTTCCTTTTGTCGTTATTGAGCTTGTATAGTTAAATCAAAGATGTTCATTGTTTGTTTGTTTTATGGGGCCCTGCTTTAATGCTCAGCTGGGTGGGGGAGCTTGATGGCTTCCCACAGTTAACGGGTCAGCAGGAAAAAGGTTATTCCTTGACATGGGAAGTTGGTAGGTTTATTGGTGGTGACAGCATGACATTGGTTTGGAGTGACCTCTGTGGTGTCTGGGACAGAGAATCTGGAAAACAAAGAACTTTCAGCAGATAACTCTGAAGACCAAAAATGAAGTTGTGCCATCGCTCCAGTCCATATTAGTATGGGATTTTTCTCTAACTAAACTCAACAGGGAGCATAGAACCACCTATGGGTGGGTCACAGGTAGAGGTTCTACAGAGCAAACTCTTATTTTCTTGGATGTTTGATAAGATCATTGCAAAGGGTGACATTGCAAACAGAATTTTGGAAAGAGCAGAGATGTAAAACTGCTTATTGGTTTCATTTTTGCATAACATGTATGCGAATTAAAACAGGAAGAGCATGCATAGAGATTTAAGAGATTCAGGTTCGTCTTGTTTGTTTGATATGTTGGTCTCTGACTGTAGTTTGTACTCTTATGCCAATTTATAGGTGTTCATCTTTTGTGTAATTACATTGAGTACTAAAATCCTGAAAAAGACTTGGAATGGAATTGTTCAGAGCTACATTAAAGCCAAAATGATTTATTTTTAACTAAAATCAACGAGTAACGCTGCAGGTACAACCTTTGTAATTCTGTTAGTGAAATAAGCTGAAGGTTGTTGACTTTGTACCTCCCATAGTAAAAACCAAATGAGTGTGTCTCCTCACACCTCTCCTTTTTATTTACCAGTACCAATTGTATCTCCATATTATGGAAAGTAGAGTTCCACTGGGCGATACACAGCTGTCTTTTCAATCGAAGGTGTAGCGGGGCTTTGTAGGATGTGGAAGAACTCTGACACCCTTAATAATAAAACATCCAGGAAAGGAAAATTAGTAACTGATCGAAAGTCAAAATCTCAATGTTCAGTGTTTCTGTAAATGGTTAGACAGTACCCACCTAAAAAACAAACAAACAAATAAATAAATAGCAGAAGCGCTCTTGCTAATGAAAAATGAGAGGCATTCCT
The DNA here is from genome assembly GCA_028627145.1 of Eidolon dupreanum. Classification (NCBI taxonomy): domain Eukaryota; kingdom Metazoa; phylum Chordata; class Mammalia; order Chiroptera; family Pteropodidae; genus Eidolon; species Eidolon dupreanum. The sequence continues at coordinate 9,988 of JAQQSQ010001743.1, forward strand.
GCAGAAGTAGAATATGAGACGACTATGTCTAATCAAAATCTATTTGAAAATGTTCGAAAGTGCTAACCAAAACATTTTTACAAAAGAATCTGAAATGATAATTTTGGGATATTGAGAAACAAAACCTGGATTTGTTTTGATGATCTCCCTAAATAATCCAGGATAATTGACATAAACAATTGGAATATATAATTTTTCAACAGGGTAGCAAGATAACAGACAAAAACGAATACTTTCTTACTAACAGTAACAAGCTAGAAAGAGAATGAGAAAAGTTCTCATTCACAGCTATTAATATTATATGAATAGATAAAATTATACTTTCTCTGTGATTTGAGGAGCAGTCTGAGAGCTTAGTAACCAATCATGGGTTTTGAAGCCAAGATATTTCTCTATCTGTGAAATGAAAAAAATAATAACAATAGTAATAATAGTATAATAATAATATAATAAAAAAAATAATAATAATATCAACGCCGTAGGGTCATGGTGAGAAGCAAGCGGTTAACATTTGTAAAGCTTTAAATAGTGACTACAATGCAGAACTCTATAAAATTAGTTCTATGAACAATATAAAATTTTAACAAAGAACATAAGTAATTAGATGAAGAATAAGCCTAATAATGAACAGTAAAATTTTGTATTTGGCACTCTTCATTTACCCCAAATCAGTAGATTTATTTCAAATCTGAGTCCAATTTCCACAAGAGTTTTTATAACAGAGGTGATGCATTTTAGTCGGGTTTTAGGATCAGATAACCTGGGTCCCTTAATGATTCCATTCTTTATTCTTTTAATCTCATATGATTAAATTTGATTATCCATGCCCATGAAACAATCCTTAAGTAATATATGGCTGTTATTATTAATATTTTGGAGGAAAGGATTTTACTAAATAAATGCATAAGAATAACAAAGTGATTTTTAAAGAGGAAGAGGGGTGGGGTGGGGTGGAGGGAGGGGTGATGACTTGGGGGGTTGTTCTCCTAGACATGAAAATGCGTTCTCCTACACAGCACTCAGCATGGCTTAGCACAGGTCCAACAATGAAAAGATGAGTGGACTTGAAGATAAAGCAGAAAAACAGAAGACAGAGCTAGTACAAAGTAGCACACTAAGGTTTGCTGTAATCAGTGCTCCTTTAAACGTTTGGCGTAGAAATTAACCACAACCCTGAATGATAGTGACCGTGTTTACCCCTGATTTACAAGGCACAGGGAGGTTAAGTGACCTGCCAAAAGTCTGTTGAGTGTTGACATGGGATCGAAACTGGGCAGCTGGTTCTAGAGTTTGCTCTTTTCTCTTTGGTGCTTGGAGATTCTGCTAGTTAACAGAGTTGAAATTTTAGATCATGGAGGATAGTCAAAGAGTTTACTTAACAGTGCCAGGATAATTAACCATCTGGAAAATATATATATATAAATATATATATATATAAATGTGTATATATATATAAATGTATATATATATATGTATATATACATACACACATACATACATACATACACATGTATATGTATTAGAAAAATAAATTCCAGATTGATTCAAGATTTAAATTGCTAAATAAATCTAAATAAACTTGGGGGAAACAACCACGAAGAGGACTTTTCAAAGCAAAGCAAGGTATAAAGCTGAAGACAAATGGATCTGTGGATTCCTTTTCTCTGAAAGATGCACGGGTCGGTGGCTTCACTGACATGGATTAGCAAGATCTGATAAGCTTAGAGAGAGGGGCTTTTGAGGAAAATGTCTGTGCAGCCATCCCTAAAATATGACAGCTGAATCGTGGAGATTAACAGGGTAGGACAAAACAGCCTAGCTTTGGTGACCTATATCTGGAGAGAGAAGCCAGGCAGATTTGGTTCAGTTTGGTTCATCTCAGTAATAGAAGTACCTGCTATGCGCCCTGTGCAAAGTATTATAAATATGGTAGTGGGGAAGAAACCAGAAGTTCTCTGTGTCCTCATGGAGCCAGTTTATAGTCAACTAAGAGATACAGATAGTTGTGTAAGTAATTAGAATA
>JAQQSQ010001744.1:0-12008 GCA_028627145.1 Eidolon dupreanum
CCCGCTGGGCACGCGCCATCGTCAGCTGCACATACGACAGACTCCCTAATGAAATCAATTTGGCCGAGCTATCAATTTAATTCCTAAAATGTAACCCAATTTTCCCGTCACGTAGGCTTCCGAGGCCGGGCGGCTGGGTGTCATAAGTCACCGGGCGGAACGAGCCTTCTGACTTGCACGTAATTAAACTTACTTCTCTGCTTTGGGTTCACAAACTTCCCGTTAATTACAGCTGCCAGAGCCCCTAAATCAGCGGGCGCTGGGCTGAGGCCGGGGGCGGCCGACAGGAGGGACGGGAGCTGGGGTCACTGAGGGCGTGGTGGCCACCGCAGGAAGGGTGGGACAGGCGCAGACACCCAGGACATGCGGGGTGGCCGGCTGGCGGCGCGGGACTCAGCCAGCACCCCACGTTTGCAGCCACCGTCCGCTGCTTGCTCGTCTGTCTGGCGGGCATGCTCCCCTTCATGCAAGGAAAGCACAGTGACTCAGGATGAAGACGGACAGCTCCAGGACTGTCCCCGAGGTCACCGCGGCCACCTGACTGGGTGCTTCTGGACTTTCCCGAGCTCCTACAGAAGGAAGTCGAGGAACCACCGAACCAGGAGCTTTTAGCCGATGTCGCGTCTCTGCTCGCCGATACTTCGTCCCCGACACCCCGTGTTCCGTATTCGAGGGCCAAGGCTGCAGGCGGGGACCGCAGTGGTCTGCTCAGGCCTCGGGGCGGCCCAGCCCTCAGCCCCGGGAACTCGGACGGGAACACTAGCTTGAGGGGCCAGCGGTGGGCTCTGCCCCTGGGCAGGGTGTGGGGGGACGGGGCTGTGATTCCCTTTGGGGCAAAGTGGACATGAGGATGAAATGCAGAGAGGGACGGGGACTCCAGCCCCGTTCTGGTCAGTGTTAGTTTGAGGAGTCGAGTTCAGATCGTGTCACTGTTTCGTAGGGACGAGCGTAGGGTGGCCAGAGGAGCTGAGGTTAAGGCTGAGTTTCAGAAACGAGACTAGAAGGTGAAGCCGCAGATCTAAGGATAAACCCCGCCCAAGTTCGCAGGTAGACATCGAACCCCACAGGTGCAGGAGGCACACGGGGCGTCAGGACGAAAACTAAGCGTGTGGAAGCCAGAGACAACACAGCCCTAGGCGGGGACCTCAGCTGCGGCACACTTCAGGGGACACACACTTCAGGGGACACAGGTTTCACGGCCGGAGTGCAGGCGGAATCGCCGCCCACTGCGACAAGGACCAATAACCCTAAGAAAAATGAGGCATGTCACAATGTCCATAGAACATTCTACTTACGATGATGAGGTTTCCACCAGAACGTATTAAGCATGCAAAGAAAAGCAGAACTCGGCGATACATACTCAGGAAAAAATTCAGGCGAAGAAGCCAGCTGCGAGCTAGCCCTGACACTGGACTCAGCGAAGACTTCTAAGTAGCTCTAATGTGTGTGATGGGCCATCGAGCCGGCTCTGACTCCTCGTGACTCTATGAGTGAGTGCTGTCCATCGCGTCCCGTCCTCAACGCCCTTCTCAGCTCCTGTAGGCTCAGCCTCCAGCTTCTTCGATGGACTCGATCCATCCCGCATTGGGTCTTGCTCTTTTCCTGCTATTTTCATCTTTTCTAAAGACCCCCGCCTCCTCATCACGTTCCCCAAATAGGACAACTTCGGTTTGGTCACTTTTGCCTCCAGCGAGGCACAAATGTTTGTTTCCGGCTCTTATACATATATGTCCAAATAATTAAAGAGAAACGAGGCGCCAGAGAGTGAATAGTTGGAGAGTTCTCACAGAGAAATGAAAACTATAAAAATGTAGAATGGTATTTCTAGAGGTTAAAAATACAATATCAGAAAATAAATTGAAGCATTTACCAGATGGGCTCACCGGCAGATTGTAGGCAGCCGAAGACGGAACCAGTGACCCTGAAAACACACCAATAACAATTATCCAATCTGAAACCTTGACAGAAAAATGATTGAAGAGAAATGAAAACCTTCGGAGGCCTTCGGAACAACATGGAGCAGGCTGGCCTGGGTGAGGTCAGAGCCCGGAGTGAGGGAAGGACAGACGTGGCATAGAGAAGGAATGTGGCCGGGAGCTCCCAAACGTGGCGAGACCATCAACACACAGACCCTTACGGATTAACGGTCCAAAGCAGGACAAGGACAAGGACAAGGCACCCCACTAGGTGCATGATCGTCACATTCGCCAGAGACAGAGGTGACAGTAAACTCTCAAAAGCGGTGAGCGGAAAACGACGCCTTCCACAGAGGGACAATGACATTATTGATGGCTGACTTCCCCACAGAAACAGTCAATGCCAGGCACACCAAGGAGACATATCTGAAGTGTTGAGGGAGGAAAAAACATCTGCCAACCAGATTCTGTACCGAGAGAAACTATTCTTCAACGTGGGGTGTGAAATGAAGATATTTCAAGTAAAACAAAGCTGAGAAAATTCACTGCCATAGAACGGCACTGAAGAAACGAGAAGTATTACATACACATCAATGAAAATGTGGGTGCATGCTCTCCTAAGTTCCTTAGAATCAAAGTGGCCGTTTAACGCAAAAATTGTAACATGGCATCGTTTGTTTAAAATGTGTAGAGGTTTTGTTTATCTCCGCGTAAAGGCAGGTAGCCGAGCAGTGCAAATACAAAATATTCTGTCGCAACGCTCTGATCTTTTGCAGAAATAATTTAACATAAACCTCAAGTTGATTGCGATAACATAATACAACCCATAGCACGGCTACCAGAAAATAACGCAAATAAGATTCACCGAAAAAGCTAAAAGTGGAATGACAGTGACATGTTAAAAATACGGCCACAAACAAAGGTAGCAAAGGGGGGATACAGAAAAAAAAAAAATGAGGCAAGACAATAGGAAATGACCAGTGAAGTGGCCACAAGCACGTCACACGTCAACAGAACAAACACGCCAATCGAAAGCCAGGAACTAACAGGTGGGAGCAAAAGGCAAGAGCGAAATGCATGTTTTAAACAGACACACAAAGACACAGGTAGGTCGAAGGTGGAGGGACAGAGGGGACACACCCCGCAAACAACGAGCACGGACATCTGGGGCAGCTGCGTGGCTGGCAGACAGAGCGGACTTTCCGACAAGGGACATGACCACAGACCAAAGGAGCCTTTAAGAACAAGGAAAGGCCACTGCGGCAGGAATATGAAAGAATGACACATGTACGTGTGCCTAAGAATAAGTTCAAAGCTCACGAAGCGAAACCGACAGACCCGAACGGAGCAAGCGGCGACTCACCCGTTGGAAGCGGAGACTCCCTCCCTCCGTCGTCGGTGAGTGTCATTCAACTATTCCGTCTTTACTAATTTTTTGTGTAGTTTTCTACAAATTGCCAAGAGACAGCCATTAAAGTCTTCTACTATGAATGTGAAATTGTTCGTTTTCCTTTATATTTTGACAAGTTTTGCTTAATGCGTATAAGTGTCAATTACATCAAAATGTTTGAGATCCTTATTCAAATCCTGCATGTCTTCTCTGTTTCTGTTTTTCTGTTTTTATTTTTCAGATTTAAAGCCTCTATTATTACTGTAATATAGATTTAGAGTCATTCTCTTTGCCTGAATAATTCACCCTTTTATCATTAATGAAATATACCACTGACTCTGGTAATAATATTAGTCTATTTGATCTGATAATGATGTAGCCACTCCAGGCTCCTTGTGCCTACCATTTATGTGCTATATCTTTTTCAATCCATTTACTTTTTACCTATCTGTGTCATTTGATCTAAAAATATTTCTTTTCTAAGGACAATATAGTCAGAGCTTGCTTTGTTAAATATCCACTCCAATAATCTCTGTTTTTAATTGGAATTTTTAGAATGTAATTATCTATATCCATATAATTTGGTCTGCCATTTCGTTGTTTTTTGTTGGTTTTTTAAACCCTCTATTATTGCACATCTGTTCCTGCATTCTTTTATATTAAAAAAAAAAACATTTTTAGTATTTCATTTTAACTGTCCTTTGGCTTCTATTTATCTTAGCATTGTTTTGTAGAGATTGTTTGATGGATCAGAGTATGGATCACATCTCACAATCTACTTCACTTTATGTAAAACCTAGAATACTTGCAATCATATCAATTCTGTTTTTCTCTCTCCCACCATAGACTTTTACTTTATTGTTGACGCATGTGTTACATCTTCAAACCCTCCTTAAGAAACGCAAAATTTCGGTTTTTATATAGTTAATACAAATTAATTTAAAGAGAAAGTAGTCTTTGATATTTATCCGATGTTTACCATTTCCAATTATCTTTATTTGCTCTTGAAAAATACAAATTCACCTCTGATATCATTCCTCTTTGCCGTAAAGGTCTACCAGCAATTTTTTTAATGGTTTTCCTTTATCTGAAAATGTCGCTATTCCATCTTTATTCCTTAAGGTTATTTTTGGAGGCTATAGGTTCCCAGATTTATTATTTTTTCTTTAAGCACTCTAAAGATATCATTGCAGTTTTCTAAATTCCCTTGTTTCTGATGAGAAATGTGTTGTCACTTGAATTCTTCTCTGTTGGATGCGTCATTTGTCTCTAGATATTTTGAAGATTTTCTCTTAATCTCTGATTTTCAGAAATTTGACTGGATGTGTCTGGATATGTCTTTTGTTTGTTTTTTTTTTTCTTCTAATTTATTCTATTTGCAGTTTGCTGAGATTTAATTTGTAAACTTACATCTTTTGTCAAGTTAGGGAAGTTTTGACCATTGAATTTTAAAATATGATTTTTTTCTCCAATGTCTCTCTCCCTCCTACTGAGACTGCAGGTATATACGTCAAAGCTCTGGACGTTCGTTTTTCTCAAGTATCTGACACTGCCTTTTTTTTTTTTTAATCTTTCATATCTCTTTTCTTACCTTTTATCAATCTATCTTCAAGTTCTGTATTTGCTCTGTCGCCCTCACTCTGCCCATCCAGCGAGTGATTTATTTCCTATGTTGTATTTTTTTTAGCCCGAGACTTTTTACTTCTTTCTTTTTTAATTTGCTGCTTATGTGATAAGATTTCCCACATTTTGATTCATTTCGAACATATTTTCCTCTACCTTTAAGTGTAGATGTAATAGCAGATTTTTAAAAGATTTTCCTGATACTTCAGACTTCGTTTTTCATCTAGGGACATCGAACTGTTGATTTTATTTTCCCTTGAGAACGCGTCACCTCTTCCTGTATTGTTCCGTCGTTATTGTCGTCACTGCATGCCAAATCGACTTTGGACTTCATCGTAGACACCAAGAACAATATAAATACATCGGCTCTGGGTTGTGATATATTCCTCTCTTTAGAGATCTGAGCTCCGAGTCAGCTTCTGAGGATGAAGGTTTCAAACCACAGCTCAGGTTTGTGACACTCAGCACGGCCGTGTTAACTTTATCCCCCGCCGGCCTGGCCAAGGTCTACCCAAGGCACGTGCGTCACACGCGGGCCCCCCTTGCTGCGGCCCCAGTCCCTCCAGTCCTGCTCCCTTGTGGTCACCAGTTGTGACTTCCCAGGATTCTTCCCCCATATCTCAGACCAGAAAGAGTTTTAACCGCTCATCTGTGACTATTAGGTCACACTTGACAAAGCCACCAGAACCGAGAGACTCACTCCGTGTCCATTGCCACTCCATGCTTTGAGGCTTCTCCAGGGTCTCCCTGCTTTTGGGTTATCCCCAGTCCCCCCAAGTGGTCATAGCTGTTACTCGCAGTGGGGTCAGCCAGGGGAGGCTCACGCCGCCTTCCCAGAGGCAGAAGCTCACGCTTACATGAGTGTTGGATACTTTTACACTTTAATCATTATTAACATTTTAAATCCAGGAGTTATTTAGCAATGGTACTTGAATTTATAACTACATGGGTAATTTTTACTTTATCTTTTTGTTTTTAAATTTTATCCCGATCGCATGGTGATCAGATATCTTGCTCTGATATATAGATATAAATATAAATATAGATATAGAAATAGATGATAGATGGATGAATGATAGAAAGAGAGAGAGAGAAAGAGAAAGAAGAAGGAGGGAGGGAGGGAGGGAGAAAGAGAGAAGGAGAGAGGGAGGGAGGGAGGGAGAGAGAAGGAGAGAGGGAGGGAGGGAGGGAGGGAGGGAGACAGAGAGAGAGAGAGAGAGAGAGAGGTACAGGTATTGATATAGATATGGCCCTCTCCATGGCCTGGTACACAGTTAATAGTTAATAGTTGTAACTTTTCTATATGTTCTGGGGAAAAATATTTAGTATTTGTTGGCTGCTTAACTCTAATTTTTTCCATTTCAGTCAAGTATCCTCGCTGGTATTTTGCCCCTTCAGCCTGACCTGTACAAAGGATGTGTTTAAATGACCCACTGAGACGATGCCTGTTCTTATTTCCAGTAGGTCCATTAATTTCTTTCTTTATATTTTCAGAAGCACTTTTATTAAGAGTATGCTTGATAAATATTGCCGTATGTTATCATTCGATTAAAACTTTTATCTCTACATTGTAAGCCTCTCTACCCCACATAACATTTCTGTCTTCGGGTTTATTTATGCTATTAATGTTAGCTACATAGCAGGTGTCTTTGGTCAGCATTTTTCCAATAGGTAATTTTTCCATCCTTTTACTTTCTACCTTTCCACGTCCATAAGTTTGAGACATGACTGATAAACACTACGTATCTGAACATATACGTTTTAATTTCAGTTTGTCCACTTCCACCAAACATCTTATTAGAATGTCATTGAGAATCGCATTGAATATATCAATTAATGTGGGAAAACTGACATTTTAAGATACTGACACCACATAAATAGGCATAATAAGTCTCTCCATTTATTTAGGGCTTCTTGTCCTTCAATAACATTACTTTTTTTCTCCTTAAAAGGCATTTACATCTTCAGGTTTGATTCCTTTTATTTCTACAACGAAGCACTTCTGCGAACCTCCTATTCATTTGACTGATATGTTTGTTGATACGACAAAAATTGTGTGGCAATGGTGTCAACTTTTTTCTTTTTAATCTTTACATTATTTATTTTTCTTGTCTTCCTCCACTAGACTGAAGTATCCTGAACCTGTCCCAGACTTTTAAAAGAATGTGTCTAGAAGTTTTTGCATAACCTATATCAAGTTCAGGAAATGCTCTCCGATTCATAATATTCTCCCAGCTTTTATCAAAGATGGGATGAAATTTTTTAAAAGCACTTTTCTGCATCTATTCCAATAATTGTGTGTTTTTTGCGTGGTGAATTATGGCATGTAACGTTAATGCATCCTTTACTCCTAAGAAGATTCAATTTGGTCATGAACAATTTTGAATGGATTTGAACTGTTAGTATGTTGATTGGTTTCTAAAAATCCATGGTTGTAAAATATATTGATGTGCAGTTTCCTCGTCTTGTGACATTCTTGCCTGGCTGGGATCGAGATGATACTCAACTCATAAAATGAGTTCTTTCATTTTTTATTGTCTGGAAAATTCTTTATGAAATTGAAATATTTGGACAAAGTCACCCATAAACCACCTGTGCCTCTTTTTAAATTGAAAATATAATGTGGGTGGACTTTAAAATACTGATCCAGTTTCTTTAATCTTTGTAGGTCTTTGTAGGCTTGCAATTTCTTTTTGGGTATTTTTTTTTTTTTTAAAGCTATGCTTTTCTAGGAATTTTTCCAGTTTGATGAAGTTTGCGTATTCATCAGTACAAATTCGTTTATAGAGTTCGCTCATGTTTATCGTCTTTGCTATGAAATGTATCATGCACGCAGCATCGTACGTGAGCATTTGAGGAATGGTAATAATGAAATGTTCCTCTCCCCAGCAGCACCTGTGTAAGAGTCGGGGCCCAAGCCACCCTCGGAGCCCACACGCCTTCACCCCGTCTTTCTAATACCCTCTCCCCACAGTCATCACTGCCCTGACTCCGTGAAAACCATTTTCTTACATCTCCTTAGAGTTTTGTGGTCTACTAATGCACCAAAAACATTGTCTCACTTAGTGTAAACTCTGAGCGTTAAAGACCAAACCAGCTTTGTGAAGAATGAGCAATAGCACCAGGACGAAGGGAAGGTGTCAGGGAGACCAGCTCCAGGGCGCTGGTGGTGGCAGCCTGGTTTCGGGGAGTTCGCGGGACACGAGCAGGGCGCGTGTGAGGTTGGAAGCCCAGGCTCACTGCGGGTGGCTCGCCTGCCTGCAGGGGCTCGGTGTCGATGGGCTGCTCTGTCGTCCACGTCCTTCTCCTCGTCCAGGGGTGAGGTTAAAGCAGGCGCACCTGTGGGGTGGGATGCAGACCCGCAGCTGGCCCAGAATTCAGGGATGGAGGAGAGAGCGCCTGGCCAAGGAAAGCACAGGCATTTGGTGCATGGATTAAAGAGATGGTTCCAAGGCGGTGCCTGCCTCTGTGGGTACCCCTGCGCCTCCCTCCCTCCCCCTCCTTCCTTCTCTCCCTCCCTCCCTTCCTCCTTCTCTCCTTCCCTCCTCCCCGCCCCCTTCCTTTTGCATTCTCTGGGATGTGAGTCTGGTTCTCAGCTTTCCATGTTTATTGCTGGGGACTAAGATTTCTCAGGATCCCTCCATTGCTTGTTCGCTGGCCTGCTTCTTGGATTCAAAAATTTTGCTCCTTTTCAGCCCATCATTTAATAGTTTCTGAAAGGATTATCAGACTTTTTTAAAATCTCTATTTTATCAGTGGAGTTTGGGGGATGTTTCGAAAATTGATGGACTGCGTGGCCTGCCGTCTTAACCTCCACGCAGCCTTATCTTCAGAGCCGGCGTGAGCGGCCCCCACTGCAGTTCGACCCTCTTCTCGGTTCTCGGTATCGACTTATTTGTCCCCAAAATGCAACAGATTTTGGTTTTTAGATTTTCTTTTCCTCTTTGGACACATTTCTTGGAGGTTGTTAATTTTAACAAATCTTTTTTTTTTCCCCTTCAAACATCCAACTTTTAGCTTTAGGTTTTCTCTCCATTTTTGGTTTGATTTCAGTTTCCTTAATTTCTAGTCTTTTTATTGCTTTCATTTCAATGTTTGATCACCCACTCTTGCTTTTTGTTTTTGTCGTTTTTTCCAGCTTCTTACAGTAATTGCTTAGTTCTCGGTTTTCAGTCTTTCTTCTTCCCAAATGCAGGTGTTTAAGGCTGCAAATTTGCTGCAGTTTCGCAACAGCTGCATCCGAGATGTTGATACATAGCATTTTTCTCATTATTCAGGTATAAGTATTGTATCATTTCCATTATAGTTCATTCTTGGAAGCAGAAGTAATTTTACAAGTGTCTTTAAAATGTTTTAATATACAGGAATTTTAGCTGAAATTTGTGCTGTGGTAATTGGAGAGTCGCCTGCAGCTGTAAGAGCCGACAACAACACAGTCCCCAGACCAAACAGCCCGCAGCCCAAGGGCCTCGCCCCTCCCCCCTGCAGCCCCCTCACCGCCCAGCCCGCCCGCCCGCCCTGCACACCCGCACCCCCCTGCACCGACCCCCCTGCCCCCCATCACCCGCCTGCACCCCCTCCACACCCACACCCCCCTGCACCCCCCATCACCCGCCTGCACCCCTCCCTTCCCCAGCCCCCGCAGGCGCTGACTGAACTTCGTCCTGGACCGAGGCGGTGCAGGACCCAGGCCGCCTCGGGCGGGACCGCTCTCGCTGACCAGTGGCAGGGACGCCGCGCCCCGCCCGGGCCAGGGGCCGCTGCGAGCCGGCGCGGTGTGGACGCGGCGAGGCCGAGCGCCCGGGTCTGCGGTGAGGCAGGCGCCGCGGGCCAAGGGCCGGCGGCCAATGCGAAACCATAAAACGGGCCGTTTGCCTTGACCTTCCTGTAACCTTGGACTTGGCCGAGTCCTCTGAGCGGCGCTTTTGAACCCTGCACGGACGTCAGCGCAGAGCCCGGGCCCCTCTCGCCCGTGAGCTGTGCCGGGGCCTCCCCAGGTGGGCCCCGACCCTTCTGGCTTTCAGGCCTCAGAGGCAGCCGGGCTCCTTGGTGCGGGGGTAGGGTGGGGAGTGTCCGGGGCGGGCAGGGGAGGGGCGTAGAAGGGGACCAGGCGGAGGCTGTGAGTGACGCCGGAGCTGTGCCCGGAAATGCCACTCGACGGGGCCATCCGAGGAATGTGCGTCCTGCAGCCGGGTCCGTCTGTCCCCCTCCCTCTCTCTGTCCTGTTCCCAGGATGAAATGCTTTGTTTCCGCAGTAACAGCAGTCCCAGCGAGCCCGGCACTGAAGCCCCCAGGCCCCACCACACCCCCTGAGAGGGACTCCTCAGACCCCCCACTGCGAGGCAGGCACCGCGAGGCCCAGGGGCCCAGGGAGGTGACGGCATCAGCCAACGTCACGCAGGCACAGGCCGCGGCTGTCCCTGGCTGCAAGTCAGCTTCCAACAGGACACCACGCGCCCCCTCTTTCTTGAGATCACTCCTAAATAAATTAACGAACTAGCAATAAGTACCTGGAAATGGAAGCGATCTCTAGAATACGGGGCAGGAAACGAGGGCCAGCCTGGTCCCGCCTTACTCGGGAGCAGTGTGGCCTTTGCGTGGGACATGGGCGCGGTGTCCCCGTGTGAGCTGGTGCCCCCGGACCGCCCCCACCTCCCACCCGGTGGGCTCGGCACCTGCTCACTGTGCCTTGCAGCCCGATGGGGACACGCCGAAGGCAGCCAGCAGGAAATGGTCGGATGAGGCGCAGCGTGCTCGGCGGGGCAGGGTAACCCCACCCCACATCCAGGGAAAGCGGGGTCCTCCGAGCCGCAGTGCCCAGTGTGCGAGCAGAGCCAGCAGCTCACGTGACGAGGCCTCCAGCCTTACAAGTTCAAAGCAGGCGGATGTGGCTTGGCTTTCGAGGGTACGGACGGGGTGGAGGACAATTCAGGAAAACGAGCAATTTGTGTCCCTAAAAGTAAGGAGACTGGTCACCCGGGGGCGGGAGGGTGGCCAGCTGGGGTGGGGAGGAGAGGGTTGTGGCGGGGACACGTCCCCACACCTCTGTCTGAGTCCCACGCAGCAGCTTGGGGCACCCCACGGTTGTCCCCAGCTCTGCGGTGAAGTCCTCGGGGGGAGATGGCGGGTAGCTAGGATCCTGCCCCCCGCCACGCTGGCTCTGGGACCAGGCGAGTCACCCGTGAGGTGGGACAGGCAGCGTCGTCCAGAGGTCAAGGTGGGCCCGGGGCGGTCAGTGCTGAGTGGGTGGTCGGAGACGGCTGGCGACGGCCACCGTGTGGCGTGGACCGAGCTGAGTCCCCCAAAACTACACCACGGAGCTCGACCCCCGGCCGCGTCCTCGCGGTGGGACGTTACGGGGCCAGGCTCTGCAGCCACGATCAGCCAGGCGGGGCCCCAGGACAGAGGCCGGGCCCACTCCTTGGACGCCGGCCTCTCCCGGCTCCTGTCCCCTCGCGCTCTGGGACAGGCCTCCCTCAGACAGGGCAGCCTGAGCACGCGGCTCAGCTCCGGAGCCTTTAAAAGCCAAACCGACAATAAACAAACAAGCGACCACTGGCCCTGGCGCGTCGCTGCCCCCGGCCGGTCTCCTCTGCCGGCAGGGTGCTCTGGGGTGGAGGGCAGGCCCCTGCCACCTCCCGGGTGGGTGCAGGCTTGGCGTCCGGGCACTCTGGCGAGGGAGTGCTTCCCAGCGACGAAGCCAGCAGCGTCCACCCCTGCAGTGTCCGGGGCCACAGCTCCTGCCCGGTCCCCGACAAGCTGGGTGCCAGGGCCGGGGCGCAGGCCAGCTCGCGACCGGCAGGACCACACGGGAGCCTCCCAGGCGCCACCCCTGCCACCTCACCCCTCTGCAAACTCCCCCGGGCTGACCCTCCACCGTCAGCCCTCCCCAAGGCCGGCTGTGCCCGGGTGAGCGGATCCGAGCCTCCTCGCTGCCCTGCCCTTCACCCTCCGCTCCACCAGCTAAATCACCCCACTTTCTAGGTGTGACTTTCTGATTAGTCACACGGAGCTCATTAAATGGAAGACAGAGCGTCTCATAAAATACGGAGCAAGGTCTGGGATTATTAATTACGACA
>JAQQSQ010001745.1:0-12008 GCA_028627145.1 Eidolon dupreanum
AGGAGGGTTTCCAGTGTGCCCCCCACGGGCGTCCTGAGGACAGACAGGTGGGCCAGCCACACAGTCTGTCTCCGGAGGCTCTCTAAGTGGGTGGAGGACAGCAGCCGCCACACGTGACCACTTACCACTGTCGTGGCGAACACCTTAACTGTGGCCATTCCGTGCCCTGCACGGCTCTGCATTCATAGCGACCCCGTGAAGTGCATCCTCTCATTTCCCCCCACTTCACGGATGAGGAACCTGAGACGTGAGGAGGCTGATTAAGCAGGCACCGAGGGTCGCCGTGCGGCTGGTTCACAGAACTGCCACCAAGCCCATCCAGCTGTGGGGACGGCACCTAATCACCCTGCGTCCTGCCCCTTCCTTGCCTGTACCTGCTGTGCACGGACTCCCGTTCTGAGCCCACAGCAACACTGAGGGACCACTTATCATTACCCCTCTTTCTTTACGATGGGGAAACTGAGGCTCGGAGGCCGAAGTGCCACCCCAGGTCTGTCTCCCTGATCCCAAAGCCTGTGCTGGCAAACAAGGGCAACGAAGAAACAGCATCTCTCCCCCAAATGTCTCTGCCGCTGACTCTGAAACTCAGTTTTTGTGTTTTTTCAGTTTTCTTTCTAGCTTGAGGCACCAACAAGTTGCACAAGGAGCTGCCTATGAAGCAGCATTATGCTGAGAAAGAAAGAGAAATGGGTTTGGGCGTCGGACAGACGTGAACGTGAGGAAACCCCAGCGGCACTGCAGGGTGGCCGCAGCGCGTGGCTCTGGGCCAGGGAGGCCTCCTGGCCTCCGTGTCATCCCTGTCCCATGGGAATGAAATCGCACTTTGGGGAGTCAGGGATGAAATGAGAGAACAGGGACGGGCGTGCTGGCCTTGCCACGGTGGGGCGCGGAACGCAAGAGGAGGGGCTGAGACCACCGCGGCTACAGATTCTGCTGGAAGTTGAGAGATGATTGACGGGAACTCCAGATCCGTTTCTTAAGACATTTATTGCATTTTTCCCAGCACCTGGGCTTTTGATAAATACATCACCTCTCTGTTTTCCACAGACTACAAAGCCTACGTGCTAAAGAGAGGTGACAATAAGAAAACTCATCCATCTGTGGACAATCAGCCAGGCAGATGCCAGGCAGACACACCTAGAACCCCAGTCTACCTGCAAATGAGCTGAGATGCAAGAAAAAGTCCATCACCTGCTGGCTATGTGACCACGACATACAGTCTCCAGGCTGGAGTCCCCAATATTTGTTTCTGAACTAAACATATCTGACGCTGGAGTCAACGGTTGAAGATCACGCATACAGGAATGTAAAGATCAAGAAAACCTGGGAAGATGTATGTTCAACTAAATTCGGCAGTGCTGTGAGAAAAGTCTTCTGTGCCTAAGTCCGTGCTGAGCCCTGGAGGACCGAAGGAGGAGAAAAGCTACGCGAAGGCGGCGGCATGCAGTGTTATTCACAGAGGGAGAAGGTGACGAAGCAGTTACGCCCGAATCCTGGAGCCAGATCTTCCGGCTTCAAATCCGTCTCCATCACTCATCAGCTCTGTAACATTAGCTCCTGTGTTCGACCTCACTGTGCTTCTAAAAGAGCGAAAACAGGGGCCTAAATAAGGTAATACGTGGACGTTCTCAGAACAGTTCTTAGCACATAGACAGTAATATGTAACTGGCAGATATTTGTATCACTTAATTTAAAGCTGGAAAGAGATTTAAGATGAACCACTCCAACGTGCTAATTTCACAGGGGAGGATGCTGAGTCCAAGAAAAACAATGTAAAAAATAAATTTCGATGGGATCAATGGATAAAATGTGACTTTAAAAATAAAAGAAGACAGTATAGGAAAATATCTTTGTGGTCACGGGATTAGGAATGATTTTTAGACAAGAGACAAAAGAACATTCACAAAGAAGAAATCAATCAGCTTTGCAACAAAATTTGTGATTAGAGGGTCGGGGCTTGGAGCTCCATGGCACCAGCTCAACACCAGACCTGACACTGGAAAGGGACTTCCTGCGGATCGAGCCCGCCTCGTGGCCAGCGATTCGATCGGCCGTGCCTACATGATGAAGCCCCCCTGAAAAACTGGACGCTGACGTGTGGGGGAGCGCCCGTCATTAATCCAGCCCCGGGCACATCTGTTAACACGTCGACATGCCAGGAGGTGACATCCTGACTCCACGGGGAAAGGACATGGACGCTTCCCATTTGAGACCTTCCCAGACCTCCTGCCCTGTGTGTCTTTTTTTTTTTTTTTTTTTTTTTTGCCTGATCCTGATTTTTATCCCTTTTGAAATAATAAAACCGTAATCACACCTACAGCGCTTTCCTGAGTTTCTTGTAAGTCATTCTAGTGAATTAGTGCCGTTGAAGGGGTAAGGAGAACTTCCAGATTCATAGCCAGCTGGTCATAAATGAGGCTGGCCTGGGATCCCCTGAGCCTGCACCTAGTGGCAGAGGTGAGGGCAGTCTGTGTAGGGCCACGCCCTTCACCTGTGAAGTTCAGCCAAACCTCAGGCAGTGTCTCGACGGCCCTGCAACAGCAGTCAGAGGCCGGATGAGATGATGACTCTCAATGTACAGAAGATTCTGCACTGGCGAGGCATCGGCTGGGGGACAGAGCAGCAGACATCTTACATCACAGCGAGCATTCAGCCCCCAAATTGTTCAGCGAGTCGATAACAAATTTGGAAGAAGAAAATTCTTCTAAAGAAAATTAGTTGAGTAATTAACTGCAAATAATTGCTCGAGATGACAAATAAGCCTGCTATAATCCTCTTGGATAGCAGGAGAGAAAAAAAAAAAAAAAAGCACTGAATTTAGCATCAGGCGACCTCACTTCTAATCCTGGTCTGTCCCTTACATTAATCCTGCTGTCCTAGGTAAAACTCTCTTCCTCTCTAATCTGTAGTTTTACTATTTAAAACAGAATTTTTAAAGTTCCATCTCATGAAATTTCAATGAAGATAAAATGAGATTTTTGCAAAAGCATCATATGAGCTATAAAGCTTTATCAGAATGTAAGTTAACTCGTTATCATAGTAATTATTAAAGTCATTTTAAATGATGGTTAAATATATAGAACCTCTATAAGATAGTGTGCATGTGTGTTGTGTATGTTGCTTATTAGTTCTGGGATTAAGTTTCAAATGTTATTTCTTTCTGATGAGTTCTTACTTGTTTTGAGACTTTTATGTTCCTGTGTTTATAGGAGGAATGGGTCAGTCTATTTTAAATGTGGCAAATATAGCGATTAGCACTTAACCGTTCTAACTACCATGTTCAGTGATATAAACTCAGGAAGAGGTATGGAGCCTGTTCTCTATCTCAGGGCTATGATACACATTTCTACAGAAATGTAGAGAAGAAATCATAACATTTTAAAGGTAATCTCAATAAGTTTAAGTTAACCTCAGTATAAGTTACCACAATCATCTTCCACATTTAAGTATCCATTTATATCATATAATTAAAAACCTGAATTATAAGAACTGCATTAAATGTTAGAAATAATTAATAAGCAGATAATTCATTAATATTTCCCAAGTAAGATTCTGAAACTGTCCGTGTCTTTTTTAAACGTATTTTTCAAAAAGACTTACTCAAAAAAGTAGTTCAATTTACCTTTTTCCATACTTTTTAGAACTACAAATCATTCTCAGAAAAAAATGTTTGCGGAAACCTTATGCAGACTTGAGAGGGTTTATAAGGGATGACGTCTTCGACCCTCTCAGTCCTTCCCGCCCAACTTCTGTGAAGCAGCCCAGACCCCTTCCTGGCCCCGACCGTGTGTCATGAAGCATTTAGAGACTGAGGAGACAGAGACGCAGTCAGGGAGGAAAGAGGCAGGATCGGGGCGGGGCTGCTAACCTGAGGAAAACACAGATTTCCGGAATAGGGGCCAGGAGGGGACAGGGAAGGAGAGATGAGGACACAAAGGCCACAGGGCTGAAGCTGAGGCTGCAGAGTCAGCCGCAGGGAGCTGAGAATGAGCCTTTCGAGAAGTTTCATCGTGAGCATAAAAGGGCTGCTCCTCGATGACCCACGCTGAGAGACGTACATGAATATGAGAAGTTTTCCTTGAAGATTTTCACTCTTCGATTCGGCTCCTTCCAACGTGACGTGAGTCCGATATTGAACCATAAATTTATTAGGGCTCTGTTTTAAAAAGATGTGTAAGGCTATTCATTCTGCTTGTGTTTAAAGGATACAGGTCAAGAAGTGGTGCCATCTGCCTGCAGCCTGCCTCTGGGCCCGAGCAGTTACTGTAAATGCATCTGTCTCAAATTCAATGGCCATACACACGCGAGAGAGAAACTTCTGGACTGTGCCGACCAAGCTGTGGCTTAGAAAATGATCACTGTGCCATTTAGACCCCTGAGCCAGGAGCCGAGATGATGGACGGGGCCTCACATATATCTCGATATAAGTTTTTCTTCCTTTTTCTCATTTCAGTAGGATTCATTTGTGAATCAGCGGTGATAAAATACAAAAATTATTTTAATATATATTTAACCGTTTTTTCAGGCCTATTTCAAAAGGGTTTCTTTTCCCCTATCCCTGGGCAAAGTGCAAGGGGATTTTTC
Source organism: Eidolon dupreanum (assembly GCA_028627145.1). NCBI lineage: Eukaryota > Metazoa > Chordata > Mammalia > Chiroptera > Pteropodidae > Eidolon > Eidolon dupreanum. The sequence goes on from JAQQSQ010001745.1 coordinate 4,585, forward strand.
TCAGATTTTCACTATGAGGACCTGACAGTAAAACTCCCAGAAGTGGGCCACCCACACCCCACAAGACTGAGGCCCCTGGGGCATTTTAAGGCTCAAACTTGTTAACCTTAAGCCACCAATATTTCATCAATTAGATTAGGTTTTCCTCTCCTGGTACTGGTTCTGTGACGTTTCTGCTCCGGTAAGTTGTAATCTCTGTAGGCACCTGCCTGTCTCGTCAATCTGGGGGGACAGCAGTCCCCCGTGACCCCAGCCCTACGTCCTCAGTTCTCTGATGGATCTCAGAGTTGCTGGTTTTTAATCTGCTCAGATTTCCTTGTTGTGTGAACAAGAGAGGTGACTTCCAAGCTGCTTTCACACCAGAGACTCTATATTTGTTTATAATGCAAATAACTGCCAGTTAAGGAGGGCTGGCTACATCGTGCCCTATTTAGGATTTGAAAACTGAGGTTGAGGGAGAACACCTTGCGGACCAATAATAGTGTTGTCCAAGCTAGAATAGAAATCCAAGTTTCTGATAGGAAATTCAGGGGTTTTCATGTTGAAAAAAGCTGCCGGTCACCTGCTGTCAAACGACACTGTGCAAGTCCTCGAAGTTCTCTGGATCTCAGTGTTCGCATCTTAGAGATATTTAAAACTTTTAACCAACTTTGTAATTCTCTGTTATTCCTAAATAATGTTTTTGCCCCTTTCAGATCGCATGGGGAGAGGCGTGGCTTGCTATAATGTGGTTCGGTGGTTTCTCCCTCACGCCGCAGTTTTAATCACGTGATTGGGCACCTCGTAAGTGGACGTCGCCGTGTCTCACGGGTGTGGCGGGGCAGTGAGGTGGCAGCGAGTGCAGAGCCCAGCGACCCGCTCGGTCCCCCTCTTAAACGGCACTGGCCGGCAGCCCTGGCCTTCTCTCTTTTGAACCATTAACCTTGTGAGCAAAAACCTTATTTCGATCTTCAAGGCTGCGGTAAGAGTCCCCATCTGGAACTGCTCGGTTCCCAGACCGGAGCCGACAGAAGTTCTGTCTGCTGTCCACCTGGGCGCACGATGCCTCTGATGAACCTTTTTCTAAAAATAGAACTTGCTGTTTCCGAGGAGCGATGGCAGAGATGCTCAAAGCGGGGTGCCAGCTCCGGGGGGTGCGAGGCTGGCTCTCGGATGATCGTACCCCGTGGGTGCCAGCGGCCGGGGCGTGCGGACGGGCGGAGCTGGGGTCGCAGGGAGAACTAGTGCAGGATGAGGCCCGGGCTTGCGCTCTGCTTGTGTTCAAATCCCAACTCTGCTGTCCAGGCCATGTGGCTCTTGGCAACTTGTTTAGTCCTGAGCGTTAAACACCTCATCTGTGAAACGGGGATGGTAAACCCAAGTCACAGGTCTTCGCCAAGATTAGAAAAAGTGCAGTGTTTGCTAAGTGTGTCTTTCTCAATGCCTAGTCCATGTTTCTTCCCTCCCTTCCCTCATTCCTTCCTTTCTTCCTACCTTCCTTCCCTACTCTCTTCCTATCTTCTTCCTTGTCAGACTGTTTCCTTCTTCACAGTGATTGCTCCAGGTAAAGCAAGATTAGAACAGACCCAGAGAGGTCTTAGCGAGCTGCCTCCCTCGATCAGATGTAGAATTTGGGACCCAAGGTGAGGAGGGAGACAGGCAGCGTTCAGGATGGCTCATTGGGGTGTCTCTGCACCAGGAACCCTGGCTGAACATGGGTCAGGAGAGCTGGGTCTCATTCTGTACTCTTGGGCAAGTCTGAACAGTATGCTCAGTGTCTACATCCATGAAACGGGACTAATTATCCTGACTTTCTACATGTAATGCCTGAGAATCATTAAAATAAATGAACAAAATGTTTTGTTTTGTTTGAGAAAGAACATACTACATGAAAATTATGTTTTATAACTAAACTAACAGCTATCAGGTGACAAGTCTTTGGCCTAAGGTCAGGGAATATCAGCCCAGGAAAGCAATTAGCATTAACACTATGACCTTCCCCTCGCCTCCACCTTCATTACAAAAGCAGAAATTGAGGCTCAAAAATTCAGATTCAAATGACTTTGACTGGATTGTCACTCAGCATTTTCATATTCCTTATCTCTTCTATGAGGGGATGAACCAATATCAAAAAACCATCAAGAGCCAGAATTTGTTTAGAAAGCCAAGTACTAACCTACCTGAAAAACTTAGATTCTCGATTTTTCCAAGACTATTCTGGTTTCATATGTTCTTGTTATTGTCGACAATGATGGCTTAAGTATATGACTAAATGCGTTTTTCCCATTTACCCAAGAGTATTTTAGAATGCATTTTGATAATGACTAAATTTGCCAGATTTTGATAGCCCCATGACTAATTTTTTTCTCTGTTCTCTGTGTTTCCTGTAAATTATAGTTGGATCTGAAATCTTGGTCAGATTCAGATGGGATGGTTTTGGCAAGACTACTTCGCAGGTGGCATTGTGTTCTGTGATCAGTGGACACACAATGTCTCATGGCCCCTTTTATGTCACAGCCACCAATGTTCAGTGCCTAGATAAATTACAGTTTGTAAAACGGTGATGTCCTATTGTATCATTTGTTCTTCATGAAATAGCTAGAACAGTTGTATACAGAAAAACTTTCCCCCATCAACTATTTGGTAATTCACTGATTCAGTCATAGAATAAAGGCAGAATAAATTACTCTTTTCCTTTGTCATTTTTTGAATAATGAGTTGATTCACTGTCATCTACCAGCATGTGCCTTATTAAGGTTTTGTTTTGTGCCACTGTCGACCGACGTTCCCTACCGTTGCTCAAATGCCCCGTCTTTGGCCAACAGGAGCCACTTCAAGTTGGACACTACGTCCTTTAGACATTACCCTAATAATTGGATGCTTTCTTTGTCCTCCTATTCCAGGCATATTTGAGGCTCAATTTGAAAATCCCTAAGCTCTGTTTCCTTCCAGTGAGAAATACTGTTTGGAAACCACCATCTGACCACTAGGAACACTCACTGCCAGAGGGCGGATGGCCACTTCTGTGCCTTTTAAAAGGGCTGGGGTAGGAAGTTTTAAAAGATAAAACACATTGTAAATATACTGATGGTTTCGATTCCAATTCTAAATTTTGGCGTTTTTACTTAAACTTCTTAACTTACATTAGTACCCTTTTTCTTACATGCTGAGAATCTAGATTTTCAATGAGATTAGAAAAGATAGTATTGTAACATCCCATAATTACTCATTCTATCACAATAGTCTTAGAGCAATAATAATATACCATCAACATTTGTGATTCCTTACCCAGGACATCAAGCCATAGCAATTCATTACATAGGCTGTCTTATTTGTGACGCCCCTCTCTGTCTCTCTCTCACATTTTCATCCGGGATAAAACATGTTCCTCCCCTAGGTTGAGATGCCTCTTTCCCCTGTTGTTAACAGGGGACAGTTCCTTCCTGTTCCTGAAGGGTAGAAAGGGGTAGTCTCGCCCAACCCTTCCCAGCTATTGCTGAGCCGGTTAACGTAATGGGTCCACGTTGGAGGGAGCAGCCAGCCTGTGTTCACCAGGCGGTGCCGTCACTGAAGCCAGGCATCCACATCTTCTCTCTCTTGAAATTGCTACCAGAACGAGATGAGCAGCCCTGGAAAGGCCCTCGGGCGTCAGGGCAGGCTGGCTGTCCCCTTGTCTCCCGCGTCCAGATTCCACGCGTTGAGACGGCCAATGGGACCCAAGTCCACCTGAAGACCATCAGTCTCTCTCCACAAACCACCTGAAGATGCAGGTGCCCACAGCCAGGCATGGTGGTGGGGCAGGAAGGATGGCGAAGAGGGCAGAACCAGAAGCCCATCTTTGCTTTGAGTCCAAGCTGCATACTCCAAGTCAGCCTTCGAGAGGGATCTCTGTGTTGGGTACTGCGCACCACGTAGCTCTCCCCCACATCCTTCTGAGCCTGCGGTCACTGCCCTCATTGAATTTTTAAATTCTGGCACTTACAGATAACACAGGTACTGGTCATTATAAGTCACCATAAATAATCCCCCAAAAATGAAAAGGTAATTATTTCCCAGCACATGTGTACACAGCACACATAATATAAGATCAGCCTGAAAACTTGGTCGTAATATTAAAATATATCATTTATTACACCCTTACTGTGTGCCAGGTGCTGTGCAAAGCATTTTACGGCCACTATCGTATCTAATTCTCATGAGGCTACTGTAAAGAGGTAATTACGACCCCTACACCACGGGCAGGAAGGACGCTGAAGCCCAGCGATCATAAACTTCTCAGTGCCACACAGACCACAAACAGGGGAGCCCGGATTCCAACCCAGTCTACGGCCACGGTTCGATGGGGTCAGAAAATCACACCACTCAAGTTCACACCAACTGACACGTGGTCATATGGAGTCAGAAGCGGAAGCACAATGCCAGCTTTACCACCAGTGAAACCAGGAACTGGGACATGGCTCGGCTGAGCGACCAAACAAGTTAATAATGATGCCGCGCTGGACTGAAGCCGCCCTCCCCACGAGAGGCTCCCGCGACCCAGTGCACTTCACCAAGGGGCCGACGTCGGAATGCTCTCTCTTTGCAGGTGCACCCCAAAGAGAAGTGAGAAAAGCCCAGGGCCCCGCAAGCCTGGTGCTCGGTAAGTAAGGGGCCAGCAGGACCAGTAGTTCTGCATGAGGGTCGTCTTCTAAAAGCAAAGGTAGAGAAACGAAAACAGATGATCCACCTGATGATGCCCTCGGGCGGGGCTCTCCTCATCCATTCGGGTTTGATGTTTAATCCAGCTCCCACCCCGATGAAGCTACATCTTTCAGGGGAGGACCGAAGCTCTTATACCAGCCACTGTTCCACTGAGTGCCACCCCGGAACTACGGATGGGCAGTTTACGTTTTTGCCTCAAAAGATAATGAAATAGTCTGAACAATCGATTCATTACACGAACTCCAAAACACTTTGCACACGAGCTGAAGATATACAAATTCCTTTTCCCACCTCCAGTTACAATTAGGCAAATTGTCTAACATGGTTCATTGTAGACTCTTGAGATAAGGTTGAAGAATGTCAGAAAGACTCTCTGATAACTTAAAACTGATCACATAAAAATGTCCCAAAGTTGAATAAAAACTTCCTCTATTATCAAATTTTCAGGAAATATTATCCCAAGATAAAATCCTTTTGCAATAGGAAGCTGAAGAATTTAAGGTCTAAAGAAATTAAGGACCAAATAATTAAAAGTTATTTATTAACTAAAAGTCTGTAGACCATGGCAAAGCCATCCATCAGGGAACAACACAACTCCTCCTTCGCAATCTATAGCTGTTATTTGGAAGTGGCTGAAGATTAACTACACTGTCCAGGCTCCCGTTCACCTGAGTGTGGCCAAAGAACTGAGTTCTGGCCAATGAAATGGGGACAGAGGTGATATGTGTCCCCATTTCCAGGCCAGCCTCATGAAATCTGGACATGATCTTCAGCTTGTCTCTCTTCTTTCCTTCTCTGCCTGCTGGGTATCAACACCAAAGATGATCCTAAAGGCCACCCACCCATGTAACCAACATTTCCATCTACCTGGGTCCCCACAGGACAGCACAGAGCAGACACCCTGTATCACCACCACAAAGGGTACTTCATGTGAAAAGTCCAGGGTTTACTTGTTAAAGCCACTAATGTTAACCTAATAGAGAAAAGGTAAAAAATATATTATAGACTAAAATTCAGCACCCATCACTTCTGCTCTGTTATGCCAGCCTCAGCCTAGATATTCATTCAGAGGTACAGGCAGCGTTGGGGCTCCTTTAGGAATCCAGTCTGGGTTGTCGTGGATCTGCCCGTTCAAGACCACAGCAAACCTCTTCTGTGCCTTATTGATCAGGAGTCCAAACTGTTACAAGGACGCATGAGATGATCCCAGTCCTCGTCCCACATCCATGAAATCTGGAAAATAAGTCCCCAGTTCCAGCCCCAGTTGCCTAGCAAAACGATGTTCCTAGAACCAAAGAGTCTTAGCCACCGAAGATAAAATGGAGAGAAGGAAAATGGAGAGAAAACCAGATCGTTTCTTAATCCTTCTTGGCCAAGTTATCGCTCCAGAGATTCCCTGTTTGCCTGAATTTAGTGCCCTCCTTACTTGTGCACCCCCTTAGCTTTCAGATGCTCTGACAGAGACTTCCGGAGTGTTCCACTTGCAAAACACACTAGCCTTCATCCCCTCCTCATTTTGCTTCGAACCCAGCTTTCTAGAAGGCTCAGAAAACACCAGAGGGGAGACACGCCTGCTTTGGTCTCTTGCACTGGCAGACTTTACACGCTCAGCACACTGGCGTGACTGTTGTGGACAGCTGGGCATCCACGCTCTTCTCAGCAGCATCCTGGGGCTGGTGCCAGCCAGCCTGGTGTTCCCACTGTCACTGTCGTCCTTGCCAGCTCCAAGGGAGCACCAAGCGTGGCCAGCAGCTACTCTGATGACTTGTCGATGTGTAGGCTGGATCTGTTAGCTCCTTAGCAGCTTACGAATGAATCTGACAAATTTTCTTCTTTGGTTTTCTTTTCCATTTTGAGGGAATGTTTGGATTCTTATTGCATAGTCTTGTTTATGTACAAATTAAAGCAGGAAGCAATTATCATCAATTATCATGTGAGACTAGCTACTGTCTTATAATTACTGTGTTAACTGACATTATGTTTAGATAGAAATTATTCTTGCTTATTTCCAACTAAAAACTAAAAAATGGCATGTCAAGAGCGAAGAAAGTACATCTATGAATATAATCTTCCGCTATCAGAAAATCAATCTAGACAGAATTTTTCTTAAATGTTCGTATATTTCTCATTTTTTAAGTCATTCCTTCATTCAAAAATGTGTGTGGATGATGTGGTTACAGCCTCCAAAACGTCCCCCCAATAATCCATGTTTCTTGGTTTGTAAGCCCTGAAATAGACTTCTCCCACCTTGAATAGTACCGAACTGTAACCAATAGGATATTGTTGAAACAATCCCATGTGACTTCCCAGGTTAGGACATAAAAGACATCGCAGCCCCCACCCAGCTCCCCTGCAACGCTCGCTGTGCGAGACAGCAGCCCGCATGGCATGACGACACTCGGCGTCTCTGTGACGAGATCGACACGGTGAGGAACTGAGGCCTCCCACCCACGGCCAGTGCCGACACGCCAGCCATGTGAGCGAACCACGTAGAAAGAGACCCTCCCAGCCCAGCCCCTGGAGCCCTGGGCTGCGTCCGAACTGCAACCCCATGACAGACCCAAGCCGAACTGCCCGGCTGAGTCCCCTCCAAATGGCCGACTCACGGAAACTAAAAGATATCATTAATATCTATTACTGGTGAAGCCACCAAACTCTGAGGTCATTTGTTCTGCGGCGGTTCACACAGATGGTGGATACGTTACTGACGGCTCTGATGGTGAAGCTAACTCCCGCGCCCCGGG
>JAQQSQ010001746.1:0-12007 GCA_028627145.1 Eidolon dupreanum
CCGCCCCGACGGCTCTGTGCAGAGGGAGACGGTGGCCCAGTCCCAGCGTGAAAGTGCCACAGTCTATAACCTAGGAAAGCCGTGGCAGGAGACAACCATTCCTCAGCACCGAGACACACACACACACGCACATGCATGCATGCACACGCACGCACACACACATGCATGCTCACACAGGCTTTCCACAAACTGGGTAGCCCTTCCCCTTATACCTACCACTTCCTTTTTTTACTTTTTCCTTTGTTTCTGAGAAAAAGACATAAACCCAGAGAGGAAGTACGCAGGGTGGGTCTTAGCCCCTTTCACTCTACAGATGGATTGGTTGTCAGTTAAAACTGCAACACGGGTCCCCATAAGGTCCCTCCGCCTCTTATAGCCGAAGTAGGACTGAGTCAGGCTGCGCAAAGTCTACTTCTTCTTCAAGACTCCCCTGGTTTTCAGGATCGCCCCTGGTGCCAGGGCCCTGCTTCTGCTGATTTGGAAAATTTTATGAGTCATCCAATGTCCTGCCAAATTCTAATCAGCAACATCGAGCTGGAAGGCAGAGGTGAGGCTGCCTGTCGGTGCAGACCACGCGGCCCACCCCAGAGAGCGGACTGGGTCTGAGGACACAGCCATGACATACGTGTGCACGCGGGCAAGATGCTGCATGGCCCTAAGAGGCGGAGTCCTCCCTGTGTCCATAGGAGCCTGGGTGTGGCGAGCAGCAGTGCTTCCTCGGCCTTCGGGGAGGACCAGCCCGGAGAGAGGAGAAGCACCAGGTGCTCCATCCCATGCTGCTAATTCCTTTCTTCAAGGCATAAACCAGATGGCGGAGGAAAGTGGCTAGTTGACAGGTGCGTTTTCTGGCTCCACTGATTTTGAGTTCCCTGGGCTCCTTGTGTGTGTATAAACTTTGTGGAGGAGACTCTGAGGGAGAATCATGCGAAATGCAGAGGGAACGCTGAGATTGGATGGGAATGGGAACGCAAAGAGAGTCAGTGTCAGGACGAGGGCCTTCCTGGAAAGGCGAGCCAGAGGGGCTTCCTGGTGCCCAGTGCTCGCCTGAGAGGAAGGGACATCGCCTCGTGGACAAAGAGTGAGGATATGGAATACTTTAAGGGGTTTTCAGGGCCTCTTCATCCGCCATCTACTTCCTGGTGAGTCCTAGGACATCTCTACACCTGCTCTAAGGACCGTCTCAGGCTGGTCTACCTCCCTCCCATAATTCCTTGGTTTCCCATCACATTTTAAGCCTTTTTGGGTGACAACTGAATTTTTAACTATTTACCCCAATTCCAACCTCATATTCCCTCAAAACACTTCTTATCCCTTCCATGAGGTGCCGCGGCCCAGCCCCGGACACATCACTCTGACCGCATCGGCCCCCGAGGACCAGACCAAGAGCGGGATGCCATATTTTCGAGAAGACACAGTTCAACTTCCTCCTACACCCGACTTATTCTTCTAGTTAATGAGCTCTGCATGCAGCCTTGGGGAAATCACCCCTCCTTATCTATATGACGTCACACTCAGCCAACAGCATCTGGTCTGTCCACTTACCCCCGAGGAGCCGAGCTCTTAGTGGCCAATGCCCACCCAGATTTTTGATTGCCCAACTACCTGGACGACTGAGGACATTGTGACTGAGTCGAGTCGGCATGGACACTTGAGAACTCTTCTAAGATATCTTGCTGGTAAGATCCCCATAGCTGCCCTATTTCCGTCTTAAGTCCCATTTGTTTCAGCGTGTAGACAAACCAGAACGTAAACTCAGACTTTAGATTGCCAGGCACAATTTTCTCTGCCTGGCATTCCAGGTTAAGGGTTTGGTGGAGTGTGTGACTATCTGCCTAATCGTGGCGAGGAGTTTAAAGACGAAGGGCAGGAGAACTAGGGTTGAGGGGTCAACCCCGTGGTCACACAAAGCTCTCTTCATACAATTCACTTATAGAAGTTTTCTTGTGCCTTAAAATAATAGTCATTTTCAGCTGATGGCTGAAATCACAGTCAGTGGGGACAAGGACACAAGGCAGAAGAGAGTGTGTGTCCACTTTGGAGCAGTAGCCTGGTGTGGCCGAAGAACTTGGACTTTGAAGTTGAATCTAACTGAGTTCAAAGCTCCAACAGTTCCCAGCTGTGAAATTTGGCAAAATGCTTTATTGCTCCTATTTGTTATTTGTATTTATTTATTTATTTATTGCTGATATAGTCAGCAAATATTTGTTGAGCCTCTACTATGTGCCCGACTCAGGACTAAGTGATGGGGCTGCAGCAGAGACAAGATAGAGAGACTTTGCTTCTGCGAAGCTTCAATGTGGTGGAGAACTGAACAGTTATCTGACCCGTGACATCACAATAACCATTGCAAGAACTCTTATTAGGTCACAGCAGTGACACTGGGTATTGACGTGAGGTCTGTTCCCTGTGGCTTGAGTAAAATAGCTTCTGGGCAGCTTGAGGTTTCCTAGACCTTGAATCCCTGGCTATGTCTGCATATTTCCTTTGATATCCAGGAAATACTTATTAAGCATCAACTATCTGCCTGGCCCTGTTCCAGGCACTTCGGACTCATCAGTGAACAAGACAAAGATCGCTGGGCTCATGGAGTGACCAGATGGAGCCAACAGTGAATCGCTGACATAAGAAGGAAGTAAATCAGACGGGGTCTTCGTTTGGGAGCCCCCACAAGCAGACTCTGAGACAAAGATCTGGTGGAGGAGTTTGTCCTGGGACATAGTCCCAGGAGGCCCGGTGAGGAGGAGGCAAGGAGGAGGCAAGGCAGGAAGGAGAGGAAAAGTGGCGATTACAGGTGCATTAATGAGCAGGTACACTATGAGCAACTGCGGCTCATTCCTTGGGGGACCTTCTGGAAGGCTGTGTGAAGCCCACCTCAGAACTGTCCCCCTAGAGAATAGAAGGCTGGCCATTTATCCACTGACAACCAACCCCCATTGATGGGGTGTTGTCCCCAACTTGGTAACACCCTCATATTTCTAGGTTGCCCTGCTTGCAAGGCAAAGCGAGCTCCTGCAGTGCCAAACAACACCCTTGGGTACAGAAAGAAGACCCAGGTGGCTGAGGTGGAAGCGCACACTATAGGAGAACTCAGGTGGGCCGTGAGGGTAGAGGACTGGCTTCAAATGCATCTGCCCCCCGCCCTGTGTGTTAGAAAGTGATAATACATTCAGCCAGCCCAAAGTTCAAGTACGACCACACCAAGGCAGAGATATGCCCTCCAAAGTCAGCTGCGTGGCCCCCTCTTCCTGAGGGGCCACCAGCAGAGGCAATGTCTAGTCCTGGACAGTAGAGTGACCGTGTGGAGACAGCAGCCTGCTTTTTGGGTTCAAGAACATTCACAGCCAAGGGAGTAGAGACCTACGAGCCCAGTCCCATGGGGTGCCCTTCAGGGTCACACCTGGGGCCCACAAGCCAAGGACCTCCAGGAGGCTTAAGAACTTTGGGCTGGATCTGAGACCTCAGAGTAGGCTCTGGGCATTATCAAGACTCAGAATAGTACCGAGAAGAGTGAACCACTACCACGCGGTGGCTCGGGTTGCACAGTCACACCTCTCCGATCCCCTCAGGGTTGGACACTCTGCTTCACCTGGGTTCCCAGGACAGACAAGGAAAAATAATAATAAACAGAGGAGAGGGGACCTGGCCTCCCACCCCTGGGTTGTAAGGAATAAGATCCCACATGGTATGACTCCCAACAGCAAATCTAAGAGCTGCTGCCTGGGGGAGGAGGAGGGGGACTTGCACACTTTCAACTTTTTAACCTAAACTCATAGTAAAACACAAAATGAAACAAAACATTTTCATGTCCACCCAGTACACACATGTACCTAACTTTAAAAAAAAAAAAAAAAAGTTTCATGTCATCACATAATCCTTATCCTTACTACCTGTTTTACAATCTAATATATTCTGGTATATTATGTCATATGATATATTTTGTCTTTAAAAATTCTGGTCAAGACCCACTAAATTAATTTTACAACCCACTTTTTGGTTATGAAATGGTGGCACCCCTCAATTTAAAAACACTGAACTAGCAGATATGGAATTTGGTACTGAAATAGGAGCTCTGGATGGAAATAATAAAGCCTGGCTGGATCCCACCCTGCTGTATCTCTGGTGAGCTGTGCAGAAAATTAAGGTTCAAATACAGCTGAAGGCAGCAGCCATTCCTCAGGGAAGCTTTTTATGGACATATAACATATACAAGAAAGGGCGCAAGTCATAAGCGCAGCACTCAATGCATTTTCACATTGTGAATGCCCCAGTGACACCAGCACCCCGCCCAAAGCCCCCTTGAATACTCTCCCAGTCACTACTCTCCCTCTACCCCAGGGCTAAAAGGATCCTGATTTCTAACCCCAAATATTATTTTTGGCTGTTTTTGAACTTCGTAAGCATCAAGTTGTGAAAATGAATAAAGGAAACCTCATTTAAAATGAAGTTGGGGAACGCAGAAAGGGGAGCTCTCACACAACACCACCCACTGCTGTTAGCAGACTCCAACAGAAAGAAGGGTACCTTTACATTTCTCAAATGGGAAAGTCTACTCCACTACTACAGCAGGAAAAAGGAAGGTCTTCTCCTTGCCTAGCAACAGACCCAGCCAATGAGGAACCACCATGACTCAGCCAATGGGAAGCCACTACACTGCTAACTCCCAGTTTCCTCCAATGGACATTTTGTTTATAACAGTCTCCCTTCCTCCAACTCCCTCTTTTCCCCTATAAAGTAACATTCCCCTCCTTTGTTCTCCACACTTGCCTATGGTTTGCCAAAGGTTGCGTGATGTCCCAAATTGCGTTTTTGGGTCTTTGTTTTTTTTGTTTTGTTTTGTTTTTGCCATTCCTAAATGAACCCATTTTGCTGCTATTACTGGCAGTTTTATTTTTAAGGTTGACGGACTTATACAGGGTGTACTTTTCTATGTTTGACTTCTGCCGAGTGAACCTAATGGGCGTGAGAATCTTCTGTGTCCCTGGGTGTGGCTGACATTCATTCTTTCCCAGTGCTATATACTGGTCTCTGTGTGACTAGACCATAATTTCATTCATCAGCCATGGGCCTTTGCATCATCTCCATCTTGGGGCTGTAAGCACTGCTCTGAACATTCATCTTTGATGAACATATGTGCTCATTTCTATTCCATATTTACACAGGAGTAGAATTGTCCGGTCATAGAATATGCATATCTTCAGCTTTAGAAAATATTAACCAGATGTTTTGCAGGCCAATTCTGAAAAAACTAAAAATGATTTGAGGTTCCACTCTTTCATACTCAACATGAAAACAGTTTGTAGAGAGTCCCATAGGAGTTAAAAGTAAATATTCTTACAGCTGAAATTACTTAACTCTATTGAGGAGAAGAATGTCAATGAGAAAATTAGCCTTCTCGTCAGCCACTATCCAAGCATTTCGGGAAGCCCCAAGGAAGCATCTTTTTAGTTTGTCACTTTAAAATTAAAACATGCCACATGGATACACCCGGAGGACTTGCAAGGGTCTCAAATGCCATCGCTGATCGCCCCAAAGGTGCCTCCCAGCTTGGGTTTGCAGAAACCCACACCTGACCCCCACCATTTTCTGGCTCCAATTCTGATTACAGTTTAGAAGATGCTTATTTTCAGTAGCTGCCTAGAAGCATCAAGGTTTGGGGAAGCCATATGGAGCAACTGGACATGAATACTTGAGTCAGACACAGGTTTTGAAAGTTGAGTCCTAATGGGTGGGTGACCTTGGGCACGTTATTTTACCTCTTGGGTCCTGGTTTCTCCATCTGCAAAACGGGCATAATGTGACATTTCATAAGGTCCTAGGGTGATGAAGAGAGTAGTCTGAAATGCATGAGCAGGAGTTAACACAGTGCTGGAGGCTTAGTCGCTGGTAAACATTAACTGCAATTAGCTCCATCACCTCGATCACTCTTACTTGCTTGCTGTCGGAGGTGGGGTGTTCTGAGCTGGGTGGGCAGCACTCAAGCTGTGCACCGAGGGCAGTTTCCCCCACCCCCTTCATTTCTGCATCATCAGAGCCTTCACTCTCCTCATCGCCCCCCCATCCCCCAATAGTAGCAGGAGTGTCCAAGCTACAAGAGCCAGAATCACATCACACTGAGCCTGCTAATCCTCCTTGCTCTCAGATGTGGTTAGCCGGGGATGGGGACCACGAGGGGAGGAGGTGACTAAGTTGCGAACACAGCGCGGCCAAGCTGAGCTGCCTGAAGTTTGCGGCCAGGAGCAAACGGGAAACAAATTAGTTCAATCCCAGAATGTAAACGGGCGTTGACAGAGATGCATGGAGGAGCCCCGTGAAGAAAACGTGCTGCAATTTCTCATCCAGTTAGCCGCGGAATCCATGCCGCGGGGTGCGGACCGCGAGAACGTGTTGCCTTGGCGCCTGGGACCCCCTTTGGGACTCCCGGATGCATCAGGTGCCACGGTCAGGTTTGGGGGAGGGGGTCTCTCCGGCAGATGTCTCAGGCCTTTGTGTTTCAGTGCCTGGGCATCCTACAGTCGAGCCCAGTTCTGGGACTTAGAATTTCAGGACTTGGAGATGGTTTTGTCTAGAGATTTTCACACGAGGACTCTGTGAATGTGCCCTGGGGGGCAGGGCCGGGGGCTGGAGAAACGCTGAAGTGGGGGGGGTGGGGGGGGCAGCTTCAAATAGAGCTCCCGTCTGGTTTATATTAGGTTGAACCATATGAAATTGCTAGTTTTGTTGGTCAGAAGCAGTTCATTGACAGTTTCATAAGGTTCAATATATTATATGGGTGTTTCATGTAAGTTATCATTTGAACTAAACATTCTGGGGTTAACGTATGTGGTGCAGTCCAACCTCCTGACTTTCAGATGGGGGCAGGCTGGACAAGATCCTGCTCCAGCCACCAGCTCCAGGAGGAGGGCAGGGTGGTGGGGAGCTGTCCACGTCACATCCGCCCTAACACGGGGCCTGGCATTCACAGAGAGCTGGGACAGCATAGGAATAAAGCAGGTGCAAATGCTACCATGGATTCGTCCCTCACCCATTCATGTATTCATGAACAAGCATTCACTGTACCTGGTGTGTATCACGTAGTTGCCTAAGTGCTGGGTTACAGCAGATAAGGAGACATAAGCCCTTCCCCTCTCTCCCGCCATTTATAGTCCAGTCAGCGAAAGAGACATTAAACGGTATGTACTAAATACTCAGCCAATGCCTGAGCATTTATTACGATTGCGATAAATGGTAGGAAGGAAAGAGTACGAGCAATCCTTGAGGACTTAGTAGGTGCAAAGCCCCAGGCTGGCCAGTAGGGACAGGGTGGCAGGCAGTGCCATGCTCACTAGGATTTGGTGTTCTCTCTTTTGAATGACTGTCCTTTCCTTCACTGCCACACTCAGGCATGGCCATGTGGCTTGTTTCCGCCAGTGGAATGTGAGCACGGGTGATGGGCCACTTTCAGGTAGGAGATTCAAGAGGCAGTGTGCGACGACTTCATTAGCCACGTCCTGGAAATGAAGGTCATGGAGAACAGAGCCCTGGGCCCCTCACCATGGATCCCAAACGTGAGCAAGAAATAAACATGTATTCTCATAACCCCTGAAAAACTCCGGGCTGTCTGCTCCAGGTTGCTTCAGCGTCAGGTTGCCCGACGAACGCGGCGATGTGCACACGTGTGCTCAGGACTCACGTGAAACCAGGTTGCAGTTTTCTGTGGTCCTCCCTGGTGCCAAATGCAGTGTCCTCCATGCCAGCAAGAATTCAGCAAACCATCGTGTGCCAATGATTTGACACAGGGTGTGGTAATTGCCACCAGAGAAGGGCAAGCATGGTACCCCAGGAGGCCAGAAAAGGGATAGCCCACCTCCCAGTGGAGAATGAAGGCATCCTGTGTACAGGCTAACCCATCCTACATGCTCAGGAAGTAGTAAGTACTATTATGATCGTGTCGTATTTGGGGAATGGCTTGCAGGCGAGTTGGACTGGAGCACATTCCACTGCCCAGGGTCTCTCTTCATACTCCAGGCATCATGGCTTCTAGAAGCCAGGGCCTCACATTCTTAGAGCCTCCTGACCACAGAAGGAATACTTCCTTCCCTGCTCTAAGTTTTAAAATCCCAGAGAAGACTTGAACCAATCACTGTGGTCTCTGGGTAAGATCCAGCTAAATGGACCAGCCAAATTTGGTCCCACCCTTTTGCTCAAATCTGTTTTAGGAAGAACAGAGGTCAGAGTAATTGTGACAGGTGAGCGCTCCATTTTTATGTGCTTACACGATCATGTACCAAGTATTTACGATCAAGAAGGCTTTGTACTACGTACCGAGGAGGAATATAGGAAACAGAAGCAAAGGGATTCTAGGATTTGAGAAAGTAGAAGCAAGAAAAAGGTAGAGCCTAGATCTTGTCTAGCCCCCTGCATGGACACTCCCCTGTGACACCCTGCCCTGGAAGACGGTCCTCTTCCCAGAATGCTCTGGTCCTTTCCCAGCAGTTGGCTGTGCCCTCCTCCTAATCCCAAGGGGTTAAGAGGCAATGCAGCTCTCTCCCGGGCCTGCGAGCCTTGTTGGATGAGGATGGATGGGGCTCTGAGCAGTATCCTGTACCTCTCTCGACTCTGCTCTGCTCTCAGGCACTGCGTGCTTGCGGGTGCTGTCTCCTCTCCTGTTTATAGAGTTGGCAGCTGCTGCGCCCCCCGCCCCCTTTTCCCTGGGTGCCCTCAGGGAGACAGAGATAAAGCCCCTCAGCCCTAGGATGTGTGGCCTGACTCTGTCCAAAGTCCTAGGCTTCACACTACAGGCTCCACTGTCAGAGCGAAGCAGAGTTAACCAGAGCCCCGAAATCTAGGATGGTGAGGCAGCTGGGAATGAGCTGAGCAGGAAGTAGCTTAAGACCTAACTATAGTGACTTGACAAAATCAGGGTTAATTTTTCCTTCACAATAAGAAGTCCAGCTCCAGTGGCTCAGCCACGAAAAGCCCAGAAGTTCTGAGGCTCTTTGGGCATCGTCCTCGTTTTGCAGGTTGGCCGCTGCAATGCCAGGCAGCAGAAGAGGTGACGAAGGGAGGGTGGGACCGGTCTGGTCTGTCTCTTTAATCAGGAGAGTGAAACTTTCCCAGAAACACCCAATAGACTCGGGTATCATTGGCCAGGTCAAAGTCAGTGGTCACTTCTAACTCAAGAGGGGCTGACAAAAGAGGTATTTTGCTTCTCCACCTTCAGAGTGGAAGGAGGCAAACGAAAAAAGTGTCGGAAACAACGGCAGGTCAGACGATCAGCCGCGTCCGCTGCAGAAAGTTGCCTCTCCCCGCTCCATGTGTGCTTTCGCCAGGGCTGCCTTAACAAAATGCCCCCAACCCAGTGGCTTAACGCCAGGGGTTTGTCGCCTCACAATTCTAGAAGCTAGAAGTCTGAGGCGAAGGTGTCAGCAGGAATGGTTCTTTCTGCAGGCTGAGGGAGAGCATGCCCCATCTTCTCTCTAGCTTCCGGCGCTTTGCTTGACCTGGAGAAGCACCTCCTTGACCCCTCCCTGCATCTCCATGTGACATCCATCCTCCCCGTGGGCGTGTCTGTCCCCCAACTCCCCATTTTTACGAGAACACCAGTCATATTGGATTGGGGCCCTCCCTAAGGATTTTACTACAGCCCAATTATCCTGTCAACGATCTCTAAGCGAGGTCACATTCTGAGGTCCTGGTGGTTAGGACGTCAACACCCGAATGGGAGGGGGACACAAGTCAGCCCCTAACACTCATGCCTCATCTACAGCAGGAGGACAAGGAGAGTTCTCACGCACGCTGCAGTGTGACACCTAACGGGGCTGTCACAGTATGTCACAGTCCCTGGCCCAGAGAGCCCCCAATGCCCAGCTACTGTGGGGGTGTCTTCCAGAGCTCCACACCCCAACTACAGAAGCTGAGGCCAGGGAGGTGGGGCCTACGAAGAGGGGGACCCATGAGTACTCAGCCCTCTCGAGTTTTCTACTACCCACCCCCCACCCAGATTTCCAGCCAAGAGCCTGTAGGACAGACATGACTTGAGGACTCACCAGTGGGTACTCATTCCAAGAGTGCCCCCTCCCACCACCAGTTTGGGACAGCTGGTGGCCCGAGTCAGGGTGGCCCTCACACACTTGGCAGCCCCACTGGGCACGCATTTCCAAGGGAAGCAACCGTTAGCAGTTCCAAGGGAGAGGTGGGGGTGGGGGGGTCCCCAGCCCTTGCCTGGCAGTCCCCTCTCTGCTGTGCAGTAAGGGAGCCCACTTCCTTTTCTGGGGGTCACCTCTTAACCCTGTGAGAGCAGGACGTGCTATGGCCTCGCAGGTTCTGGAGGGCTGTTCTGTCCCTGTACCACAGCGTTCTGGGTAAATTACAAGGCTCTTATCAGCAGTGGGGACTTTATTGTTCTGCCAGGACATCTTCCTTTGTCAAAAAAACAATAACTTGTTGTAAGTAGTACTTTTTTAGGTTTACCATGCAGACAGACTAATTGTACCTTTTAATCTGGGTCAAACTGCTCTTGCTTATTACAAATTGGCTCTGAATCCTACAAAGAGAAGTGGGGAAGTGTGAGGAACATTTGCAAATAATTTAGAGGCAGAATTACCTTCAGACAAACATTATGTCATGTTGGGTTTAAATGCTTACCTAGTCCCCAGTCCCATTCGGGTCTGGCTGACCCGGAGGGAGGCTAGGGTACAGAAAGGGCTCCCCATGAAGGATCCTGGCTGTTCACGTGGATTGTGAACCAGGGCAACCCCCCCTTCACCATGCAATAGGGCACAGAATCGGTGTAGCAAGCTGGGTATGGCTCCCCGAAGGCAGCAGGTTCTAATTCTTAGAATCTCATTTGGAAAAAGGGTCTTCGTAGCTATAACTCAGGTAACGACCGTGTCCCGGATTATTCAGGTGGGCCCTAAATGAAATCACAAGTACCCTTATAAGAGAGAGGCGGAGGGAGATTTGACACAGACGGAAGAACTGAAGACAGCGGGGTGGTGAGGCCACAAGCCAGGGGCGCACGCCAGAAGCCTGAAGAGACGAGGAAGGGGTTCGCTCACCCCTGAGCCTCGGGAAGGACCGTGGCCCTGCTGACGCTTTGACTTGGGTCCCGTAAAACTAATTTGGGGCTCTGGTCTCCAAAACTGTGAGAGAGAAAAAAAAATCTGCTTTAAGGAATCAAGTTGGTGGAAATGTTTACAGCAGCCACAGGGCACGGAGGCAACTGGACGGGGCCGGAGCGCACTCTGGACCCTCCGCTCTGGGAGGGGAGTGCGCCGAGCAGAACCCCAGGCGCCAAATTTCATCCAAGCGGGTCCCTTATGGAGTAAACAGAGCTGCCCTGTAGCAACAAAGTAGCCTCTGCTTGTGTGCGAACAAGGAACACGTTAACTAAAAGGTGTCGTTTCGTTGGTTACTGCAGTAGGGGCCTCCTGAGGCTACGCGTGCCAGGCCACGCTCGGGGCCTCATGAGGGTCTCCGTCTGTGTTTAGCGGGGCCCCGACGACCTTTCCATGACACTGGAGTCAAGGTGAAGGCGGGGGCGAGAAGAGTCTGCAGCCGCCTTCGCCCAGTGGTCTGCGCCCCCGTCACTGGGCTGCAGGCTCAGCACACAGCGTCTCCTAACCCTGCAGCCGCTGCCAGGTGGTCTTACTTTTTCCATTGACAAATGAGCGAAAAATAGGCTCAGAGAAGTAAAGCCACCTCCTCAGGGTTGCAAGACCATATCGTACACGCAGGGGGATCAAGTCCAGATCACATCTGAGCAGAAAGCACAACACTCTTCCCGGATGACAACCAGGATGCACCCCTTGCAGATCCTACGTCCCCTGACTCCGAACTGCATCTGTGTCGAGGGACCTTACACAGATCCGTGCACGGGCGAAAGGCTTAAATGCTTCTGTGTATGTTTGTGTGTGTGTGAGAAAGAAAGAGAGAGAGAGAGTGAGAGAGAGAGAGAGACAGAGAGAGAGAGAGACAGAGAGAAAGAGACAGAGACAGAGAGAGACAGAGAGAGAGAGAGAGAGAGAGA
>JAQQSQ010001747.1:0-12007 GCA_028627145.1 Eidolon dupreanum
GCGAGCTGCGGTCGGGGCATCAGGCTGACATGCGGTTTGGGGCCGAGCGCCGGGCCGCCCCAAGCCGGCCCGGTGGAAGCTGATTGCGGCTGGATGCCGCGAGCAGCTTCGTCCCCCCGGGGGACCGACCGGGCTTGCCCGCGTTCAGCGCGGCAAGACTGGGCGAGGGGCTCACGTGTTCTCGTCGGGCACGAAGACGTAGCCCACGCCCCAGACGGTCTGGATGTAGCGCGGCTGGGCCGGGTCGGCCTCGAGCATCTTGCGCAGCCGCGAGATCTGCACGTCCAGGCTGCGGTCGAAGGGCTCGAACTCGCGGCCGCGGGCGAGCTGGGCCAGCTTGTCGCGGCTCAAGGGCTGGCGCGGGTGGCGCACCAGGGTCTTGAGCATCGAGAACTCGCCGGTGGTCAGCGGCAGCTGCTCGCCGTTCTTGGTCAGCCGGCGCAGCGCGAGGTCGAACTCGAAGGGGCCGAAGGTGACGGTCATCGGCTCCTTGCTCGGCGCGCCCGGGGCTTCGGGCGGCGGGCGGCGGCGCAGCACCGCGTTGATGCGGGCCAGCAGTTCGCGCGGATTGAAGGGCTTGGCGAGATAGTCGTCCGCGCCGACCTCCAGGCCGACGATGCGGTCCACGTCCTCGACCTTGGCGGTCAGCATGATGATGGGCGTGCTGTCGTTGGCGGCGCGCAGCCGGCGGCAGATGGTCAGGCCGTCTTCGCCGGGCAGCATCAGGTCCAGCACGATCAGGTCCACCGTCTCGCGGGTGAGTTGCTTGTTCAGGGCCCGGCTGTCCTCGGCCAGCAGCACCTCGAAGCCTTCCTGGGTGAGGTAGCGCCGCAGCAGGTCGCGGATGCGGGCGTCGTCGTCGACGACGAGGATGCGGTTGGTGCGTGTGCTCGCGCTGCTGTTCATCGCGGTTCCCGAATTTGTAACAGCCGCATTGTGAGCAGGTTTGTCCGGCGCGCCGCCGCCGAAGCGGCCTGGCGTTACAGCTCGTTGCCATCTGGGCGTGCTTGCCGCTGGGCTAAGCTGGATGCCTCCCTTTTGAAGGACTCCCCATGCGTGCCCTGGTTGCTGTTTCCGCCCTCATCCTGACCGCCTCGACCCATGCCGCGACCGAGCCGCCGCGCGAGCGCCTGAGCCTACAGGCCACCGCCAGCACCGAGCTGGCGCGCGACGTGATCGGCGTCGCGTTCTCGACGACCAAGGAGGGCAGCGACGCAGCGGGCGTCCAGGCGGCGCTGAAGCAGGCACTGGACGCGGCGCTCACCGAGGCGCGCAAGATCGCGCGCCCCGGCCAGGTCGATGTGCAGACCGGCGCCTTCTCGCTGGCGCCGCGCTACGAACCCAAGACCGGCCGGATCAGTGGCTGGCAGGGTAGCGCCGAGCTGCTCGTCGAAGGCAAGGACATCGGCGCGATCGCGCAATTGGTGGGGCGCATCAGCAGCCTGAGCGTGCAGCGCGTGGGCTACAGCCTGTCCAAGGAGGCGCGCGAAAAGGTCGAGGGCGAGGTGGCGGCGCTGGCCATCGCGCGCTACCGCGCCAAGGCGGCCGACTACTCGCGCCAGTTCGGCTACAGCGGCTTCATCCTCGGCGAGGTGAACATCAGCAGCGACGAGGCCGGCCCGCGGCCGGTGTTCAAGGCGATGCGCGCGATGGCCCTGTCGGCTGGCGCCGACGAGGCCTTGCCGACCGAGGCCGGCAAGGCCACGGTCAGCGTGACGGTCAGCGGCAGCGTGCAGCTGACGCAGACCAACGTCGGCCGTTGAGCCTCAGACGGCGGTCCAGCCGCCGTCCACCGCCCAGGCCTGGCCGCGCACATTGATCGCGGCGTCCGAGCACAGGAACACGGCCAGCGCGCCCAGCTCCTCGGGCGTCGTGAACTGCAGCGAGGGCTGCTTTTCGGCCAGCAGGCGGCGCTTGGCCTCGTCGTTGTCGACACCGTCCTTGGCGGCCAGCGCGTCGACCTGCTTCTGCACCAGCGGCGTCAGCACCCAGCCCGGGCAGATCGCGTTGACGGTGACCGGCGAGGTCGCGGTTTCCAGCGCGATGCTCTTCGTGAAGCCCACGAGGCCGTGCTTGGCCGCCACATAGGCCGACTTCTGCGCCGACGCCACCAGTCCGTGTGCCGACGCGATGTTGATGATGCGGCCCCAGCCGCGCTGCAGCATGCCGGGCAGGGCCAGCCGGGTGGTGTGGAAGGCCGAGCTGAGGTTGATCGCGATGATCGCGTCCCACTTGTCGACCGGGAAGTCCTGCACCGGCGCCACATGCTGGATGCCGGCGTTGTTGACCAGCACGTCGATGCCGCCGAATTCGGCGTCCGCATAGGCCTGCATCGCGGCGATGTCTTCGGGCTTGCTCATGTCGGCGCCGTGGTAGCCCACCTTGACGCCCAGCGCGGCCACCTCGGCCTTGGGGCCGTCGACGTCGCCGAAGCCGTTCAGGATGATGTGGGCGCCGTCGCGGGCCAGCGCCAGCGCGATGCCGAGGCCGATGCCGCTGGTGGAGCCGGTGACGAGGGCGGTCTTGCCTTTCAACATGAAGGATCCTTTCGGGTTGCTACGATGGGTCGAAAGGATTGCATCATGACCCAGCCCCGCCTGCGCTTCGTCAATTGCCTGGACGCCACCGGCCTGCACCGCATGGCCTACTGGGACTGGGCCGGACCGAGCGCCGATGCGCCGGTGCTGGTGTGCGTCCACGGCCTGTCGCGTCAGGGGCGCGACTTCGATGCCCTCGCGCGAGCGATGAGCGATCGCTACCGGGTGGTATGCCCGGATGTCGTCGGCAGGGGGCGCTCGGACTGGTTGCGCCAGCCCTCGGGCTATCAGATCCCGGCCTATGTGTCGGACATGGTGGCGCTGCTAGCGCGGCTGGATGTCGAGCAGGTGGACTGGGTCGGCACGTCGATGGGAGGCCTGATCGGCCTGGGCCTGGCCGCGCTGCCGCGACCCGAGGGGCAGCCGGCGCCGATCCGCCGGCTGGTGCTGAATGACGTCGGACCGGCCATCCGCTTCGAGGCGCTGCAGCGCATCGGCAGCTATCTCGGCAAGCCGGCAAGCTTCGCGTCGCTGGCCGAGGGCGCGGCGTATCTGCGCATCATTTCCGAGGGCTTCGGCCGGCACAGCGACGACGAATGGCTGGCGTTGTCGGCGCCGCTGTTCCGCGCGGTCGATGGCGTCTGGAAGCTGCACTATGACCCGGCCATCGCCCTGCCGTTTGCCGCCGTGACGCCGGAAATCGCAGCCGCTGGCGAGGCGGCGCTGTGGGCAGCCTACGACGCGCTGCGCGGCCCGACGCTGCTGATCCGCGGCGCGCAGTCCGACCTGCTGAGCGCCGAGACGGCCCAGGCGATGACGCAGCGCGGGCCGCGGGCCCGGCTGGTCGAGCTGCCGGGCATCGGCCATGCGCCGACGCTGATCCATGCGGACCAGATCGCCGTGGTGAGGGACTTCCTCGATTCATGAAGACCGGGCTGATGCAGGAGGGCTCGGCGACGGCGCCCATCGTCGCACTGCTCGATGCCGGTACGGCCCATTCCAACGCCGAGGTCGTTCGCGCGCGTGCGTTTGCCGAGCCGCTGCTGGCGGCGGAGCAGCTCGATACCGGCGAGAACGCGCTCGCGCATGCCGACGGCGTGGCAGCCATCCTGCAGGGCATCGGCAGCGCGCCCGAGCTGCAGGCGGCGGCGTATCTGGTCTATGCCGGCGACTTCCTGAACAAGCCGGAGGAGGTGGTCTCCAAGGCCTTCGGCGACAGCTATGCCAGCCTGGTCAGCCACACGCGCAAGCTCGTGCAGTTGCAACGCGCGGCCCGGGGCGCTGCGGCCGGCGGCGACCGCAAGGGCGACCAGCGTGCCGAGCAGACCGAGCGGGTGCGCAAGATGCTGCTGGCGTTCTCGCGCGACCTGCGCGTGGTGCTGCTGCGCCTGGCCTCGCGGCTGCAGACGCTGCGCTGGTTTGCGGCGGTCCGGCGCGACTGCCCGGCGGAACTGGCGGAGGAATCGCTGTCGGTGTTTGCGCCGCTGGCCAACCGGCTGGGCATCTGGCAGATCAAATGGGAGCTGGAGGACCTGGCCTTCCGCTTCCGCGACCCCGACCGCTACAAGGCGCTGGCCAAGGGCCTGCAGGAGACACGCGTCGTGCGCGAGCAGCGCGTCGACGCGGCCCGCGCGGCGCTGCAGGCCGACCTGCAGGCCCAAGGCATTGCGGCCGAGGTGCAGGGCCGGCCCAAGCATCTCTACAGCATCCACAAGAAGATGCAGGGCAAGGACCTGCCGCTGGAGCGCGTGTTCGACCTGCGGGCCCTGCGCGTGATCGTCGCCAGCGTGGCCGATTGCTACGCCGCACTGGCCCGGCTGCACGAGGTCTACACGCCGGTGCCTGGCGAGTTCGACGACTACATCGCCAAGCCCAAGCCCAACGGCTACCAATCGCTGCACACGGTCGTGATCGGCGCCGATGGTCAGGCGATGGAGGTGCAGGTGCGCACGCGCGACATGCACGAGCATGCCGAGCATGGTGTCGCCGCCCACTGGGCCTACAAGGAGGCCGGCGCGCGCGGCTATGCCGGTGTGTCGGCGGCGGGCGAGTTCGAGGAGCAGGTGGCCCGCGCGCGCAAGGCCGTGTTGAACCAGCTGCTGGCCTGGGAGCGCGACGCGGTGCATGCCGACGGCGCGGCCGGCTTCGATGACCGCATCTACGTCTTCACGCCGCAGGCCACGATCGTCGAGCTGACCGCCGGCGCGACGCCGGTCGACTTTGCCTATGCGGTGCACACCGACCTGGGCCACCGCTGCCGCGGTGCCCGCATCGACGGCCAGATGCTGCCGCTGAACACGCCGCTGCGCAGCGGGCAGACGGTCGAGATCATTGCGGCCAGGGAGGGCGGGCCGTCGCTGGACTGGCTCAACCCCGAGCTAGGCTATCTGCAAAGCCAGCGTTCGCGGGCCAAGGTCAGGGCATGGTTCAACGCGCTGCAGCTGGCGCAGACCGTGGCCAAGGGCCGCGAGCTGGTCGAGAAGCTGCTGCAGCGCGAGGGCAAGACCGCGCTCAAGCTGGACGAACTGGCCGCACGCCTGGGCTTCAAGGGGGCCGATGCGCTGTTCGAGGTGGTCGGCAAGGACGAGTATTCGCTGCGCAATATCGAGCTGCTGCTGCGCCCGCCCGAGCCCGTCGCCGACGAGGATGAACTGCTGGCGCAGAAGCACACCCGCAGCGCCAGCACCGCGGGCAGGGGTGGGGTGCTGGTGGTTGGCATCGACTCGCTGCTGACGACGCTGTCGCGCTGCTGCCGCCCGGCGCCGCCCGACGCCATCGCGGGCTTTGTCACCCGTGGCAAGGGCGTGGCCATCCACCGCAGCGACTGCAGCAATCTCGCCGAGATGCGGCGCCGTTCGCCCGAGCGCGTCATTGCCGTGGCCTGGGGCGGCGCCGATGCCGACGGCAAGGGCGGGCCGGTCTATCCGGTCGACGTACTGGTCGAGGGCAGCGACCGCCAGGGCCTGTTGCGCGATGTGCTGGAGGTGTTCGCGAAAGAGAAGATGAATGTCGTCGCGGTCAACACCCAGTCCCTGAAACCCCATGCGGCCAAGCCCCGGCCGGGCGGCGGCGACACGGCCTGGATGAGTTTCACGCTGGAGCTGGCCGACGCGTCCCGGCTCGCGAAACTGCTGCGCGACCTGTGCGCGATTTCGGGCGTCCGCTCGGCGCGCCGCAGGTGAGGGCGCGGGCGTCTCGAAAAATTCATGCTATAGTGCGCAGCTCTTCAGGCGCGTAGCTCAGTTGGTTAGAGCACCACCTTGACATGGTGGGGGTCGTTGGTTCGAATCCAATCGCGCCTACCAAATTCGGTAGGAATCAAGAGCCCGATACGAGCGATTCGTGTCGGGCTTTTTGTTTGGTCGCTGCGCTGCAAGCGCTGGGTTCGACCGCAATTCTGGTGCCGGTTGGCGGATGGCTGCGGCATCACCGCTTGATGCGCAGCGCCATGCAGCATGGCCGGCTCGCGGTTGGACAGCGTCTTCAGCGCACCGCGTTCGGCCGCTTGAGGCCGGGGTGAGCTCGACGCCCGTTCGAGCGGTCGAGGGACTCCGCGCGTTCATCCGCGGCCTAGCCCAGGGCATGAGCGAGCAGGTCGCCGAACAATCTGACCCGGCCGGGCGTGAAGCGCGAGACCGTCAACAGATGGACCGGCGCCGGCGCCATGTCCCAATCGGGCAGCACGGGCACGAGCGCACCGGTGGCCAGGTCGTTCCGGGCGATCAACACGTCCAGTGCGCCGATCCCGGCACCACGCAGGATCAACTCTCGCACCATCGAGACACTCCCGCCGACAAATCGCCCGTCGACGTCGACGTTCAGGGTTTGCTCGCCGCCGCTCAGTCGCCAGGTTCGCCCCGCGTCGCCCGGCTGCAGCCGAACACAGATGTGCTGGGGGAGTTCGGCCGGTGATGTGGGCATGCCAGCGGTCTGAAGATACGCAGGCGCTGCAAACAGCTTCCGGGTCAGAGAGCCCAGCCGCCGCGCGACCAGGGCAGAGTCAGGCAGGCGGCCGATGCGGATGGCCGCGTCGAGTTGCTCGCTGGCAAGGTCCACGATGCGGGGACTGAGGTGCAGTTCCACGCCAACGGCCGGATGCTGGCGCGTGAAGGCCTCCAGCACCGGAGGCAGATACAGGGTCGCGAAATCCGGCGTGCAACTCAGTCGCAGCGTGCCGGTGGCTGTCGCAGCATCCTGCCGAACCTGTTCATGCGCGGCGCGTGCCTCCTCCACGAGGTGCGCACAGCGCGCAAAGTAGTCGGCGCCGGCATGGGTCACGTCCACGCGCCGCGTCGTGCGGGTCAGCAGCGTCAACCCCAGCGATCGCTCCAGCGCCGCAATGCGGCGCGACAGCGTGGACGCCGGCATGTCCAGGTTCGAGGCCGCAGCCGTGAAGCTGCGAGTGCGCACGACCTCGACGAAGAGCGCCATGTCGCGCAAGGGATCGACCCGCATGATTAATCCATTGATGCATCAGTGTTCGCATTTTTGAACATTTATCTGTATTCGATGCATCAATAAGCTTGCGCCCATGTTCCACCCCCACCGCGAGACACCGTGACCACTTCGACCGACCGGCGACGTTTTGTCGCCACCACGGCAGGAGCTGCCGCCGCCCTCATCAGCGGCATTCCGGCCTCCGCCAGCGCAAGCACGACCCAGCCCCTGTCCACTCACCAAGGAAGTCCCATGACACCAGCCAACGACCATCGCAGCTTCAAGATCGACAACACCGCTCTCGTCCTGGTCGACCATCAGGTCGGCACCATCGGCTGGGCGGGCGAACTCGCCAACGATGCCGAGCGCGATCAGCTGAAGATGTGGGTGCGCGTGATGGCGCGCTTTGCCAAATCGGCGGGCATGCCCGTGGTCTTGACGAGCAGCCTGGAGGGCGAAGCCCAGGGGCCGCTGCTGCCCGAGTTCAAGACCCTGCTGCCCAAGGAGTACGAGCAGCGCATCCAGCGCACCGGCGTCATCAACGCCTGGGACGACCCGGCATTCGCGAAGGCCGTTCGCGCCACCGGCAAGAAGAACCTGTTGATGGGTGGCCTGACGACCGATGTGTGCCTGGTGCCGCCGGCGTTGTCGGCCAAGGCCGAAGGCTTCAATGTGGTGGCCCTGCTGGACATCTCGGCGGCCTGCACCAAGATCGCCGCGCAGAACTGCCGCGACATCCTGCAGCGCTCGGGCATCGACATCATGACCGTGACGCCGATGATCACCAGCATGCTGGGCAACTACAAGAACCCGGCTTCGGCGGGCTTCTTCGAGGCGTTCGGCGGTGAAGGCGTCTACCAAGCCTTCGCCAAGGGCAATCTGCGCTGAGGCGCTGAAGCCAGACTCCGCGCCAAACCACACCACGGCTGCCGCATCCGATGGCTCTTGAAACCGCAGCGCCCGCGGCGCACCCGCGACGCTGGAAGTGGTTTGCCTTGACGTTTGCAGTGGTCTATCCGACGCAGCAGACGCTGAGCAAGGGGCTGATGCCGTTGCTGCTGCCCTGGGTGCCCGCCGTGCCGGCATGGCTGAGGGTGGCGGTCACGGTGGCGCTGATGTGTCTGGTGCTGATGAACGCGCTGCCGGCGGCCTACCGCCTGGGCGGCGCCTGGTTGAACCGTTGAATTCGTCATGAAACCTCTGCGCACTATCGTGGATCGGCGCACCGGGCATCCCCTGGGCCCGATCCACCGGCTGATCGACCCCCAAGGCCTGGGTGAACGGCTCAAGCCCTTCATCTTCTTGGACTTTTTCGATGCCGAGATCGAGCCGGGCTTCGGCTTCGGCATGCACCCACATTCCGGCATTGCCACGCTCACCTGGCAACCGGGCTCGGATGTGGCCTACCAGGACACCACCGGCCAACGCGGGATCCTGCGGGCCGGCGGCCTGGAATGGATGAATGCGGGCGGCGGTGCCTGGCACCAGGGGCATCTGCTTGGGCGCGGCCGGGCGACCGGCTTCCAGCTGTGGGTGGCCATGCCGCCCGGTGTCGAGGACGGTGAGGCCTTCGGCCAGTACGTGCCGCCCGAGCAGGTCGCGCGCGCAAGCCTGGCTGGCGGCGAGTTGTTGATGCTTTTGGGCGCGCTGGAGCTCTCAGGCCAGCGCGTGGCCAGCCCGATCGCGTCGCATCAGCAGATGAACTACTTCGTCGTGAGCCTTGAGGCGGGGGCCTCCTGGCATTTCAGTCCGCCAACGGCACATGATGTGGCGTGGGTGTTTGCCTTCGAGGGCGATGGACAGGTGCAGGGCGAGCCCGCCGGGCGCGAGCTGTTGGTGCTCGATGCTGAGGGGGACATCCAGCTGTCGGCCGGGCACAGGCCGGCTCGATTCTTGGTTGGCACTGCGGTTCAGCATCGTCATGCGCTGGTGATGGGCCCAAGCTCCGTGCATACACGCGAAGCGTCATTGCAGGCTGGGTTGGTGCGCATCCAGGAGATCGGCAAGCTCATTCGAGACGCGCAGCCGATGGGCCAACGCCCGGGTCGCGTCCTCTGACCTGCCCGCGGCCTTCAGCCGCGGTGTGACAGAGCCTCAGCGCGGGGAGGGCAGCAGCAGGCCTTCATGCAGAGCC
Organism: Eidolon dupreanum; assembly: GCA_028627145.1. Classification (NCBI taxonomy): domain Eukaryota; kingdom Metazoa; phylum Chordata; class Mammalia; order Chiroptera; family Pteropodidae; genus Eidolon; species Eidolon dupreanum. The sequence goes on from JAQQSQ010001747.1 coordinate 9,109, forward strand.
ACCTGCTCCAGGGCGGTCTCGAAGCGCGCCCTGGCCTCGGCCGTGACCTGGCCCAGGTAGGCATGCAGCCGCGCGTCGGCCGCACCGCGGTGCTGGCATTCGGCGCTGTAGGCCTCGAAGTGCGACAGCTGCATCAGCAGCTCGGCCACGTGGCGCGGGCATTCGCAGGCGATGGTGGTGGACAGGCCGGCAAAGTCGGCCAGCGCGGCATCGCTCCAGCGCGGCGGCGGCGGCTTGCTCGCTGCCGGTGCCGTCATCGGCTGCGGGGCTGGCGGCATGGCGCCGGGCAGTGTGCCGAGCCACTGCGCCAGCACCGCATCGGGCTGGGGCCCGCGCAGCAGGCTGACACCCGCCGTCGCCAGCGCATCGCAGACGGCCTCGGCGGCGAAGCCATAGACCACGGCCTTCGGGGTGTTGGCAAGGCCCGGGGCGGCGTGATCCAGGCCGGCCAGCCAGCCCGGGTGCAGGCGGGGCTCGTGGATCAGCAAGGCATCGACCTCGGTGTCGTGGAGTGCCGCCTCGGCCTCGACGACATCGGCGAAGGGGCCGAGCAGGGACACGCTGCGACCCCGCCGAGTGAGCCGGCGCAGCAGCGCCGGACGCTGCAGTCGCGCGCCGAGCGTCGCGCCGATGACGGCGAGCCGCCAGGCGTGCTGCGGTTGCGGTGCTGGGGCCGGGTGAGCTGGCTGAGCCGCACCGGGCTGCAGGCCCATCAGGGTGTGGGCATGGGTCGAGGCCACCTGCTGGAGCTGCGCCATGTCCAGACCGGCCAGGCTGCCGATGGCGTGGCCGAGGTCGGTCAGCTGCTTGATCAGGGCGAGCCGCCGCACATCGTCGGCCGAGTACAGGCGCTGGCCACTGGGGGAGAGTTGGGGTTGGGTCAGCGCGTAGCGGCGCTCCCAGACGCGCAGGGTGGCCACCGGCATCCGCAGCATGCGCGCGACGGCGCCGCTGCGATGGGTTGTGGCCGGCGCATCACCGGCGGGCGGCGCCACCACCGCGGGGGCAGACCTGGGTTTCTTCATCGGAGCCCTGGTTGAATCGGGTTTGACGCGGATTATCCGACACGCGCGGTACGAAATCCACCAGTGAACCCGAAACGACGCATAAACGCTTAGAGTTGCGACACTTCTAGGAGCAGCCATGAACACAGTTCTGCCGCGTCGTGTGTTTTTGATGTCGCTGTCCGCCGCCTGTGGTGCGGTGGTCTCCCGGCCGGCCAGGGCGCAGGCCCTGGTGGACGAAAAGGATGCCCAGGCGGCCTCGCTTGGTTACGTGGCGGAGGCCAAGCGAGCAGACACGAAGAAGTACCCCAAGTACGCCGCTGGCCAGCAGTGCAGCAGCTGTGCGCTCTATCAGGGCAAGCCCGCAGACAAGGCGGGTGGTTGCCCGCTGTTCGCCGGCAAGCAGGTTGCGGCGGCCGGCTGGTGCAGCGCCTGGGTCAAGAAGCCCTGATGCCGGTCAGCCTGCCCGGCAGCGCGGAGGCCGCAGGTGACTGAACTGCGTGCCCTCGTGCTGGTGCTGGGAGACCAGCTGGACCTGCACGCTGCGGCGTTCGACGGTTTTGATGCGGCCGTGGATGCGGTCTGGATGGCCGAGGTTGCCGAGGAGTCGACCCAGGTCTGGTCCAGCAAGCCGCGCACGGCCCTGTTCCTGGCGGCGATGCGTCACTTCGCGGTCGAGCTGCAGGCGGCCGGGCGCCGCCTGCACTACGCCCGGCTGGACGCGCCGGGCACTGCCGGGAGCTTGGACGCGCAACTGCGGCTCGACATCGCGCGCCTCAGGCCGACCCGCCTCGTGATGACCGCGCCGGGCGACTGGCGGGTCTTGCAGGCCATCAAGGCCGAGGCAGAGGCGGCCGGCCTGCCTTTGGACATCCGCGAGGATCGGCATTTCTTCGTCACGGTGAGAGAGTTCGCCGCGCACGCCCGGGGCCGGAAGTCCCTGCGCATGGAGTACTTCTACCGCGAGCAGCGCAAGCGGCATCGGGTGCTGATGCAGGGTGAGGGCGCGAACGCCGAGCCCGACGGCGGGCAATGGAACTTCGATGCCGACAACCGAGAGGCCTTCGGCGCTGCGGGCCCAGGCGACGTGCCGCCGCGGGTCGGCTTCGAGCCCGACGCGATCACGCGCGAAGTGATTGCTCTGGTGCAGGCCCGCTTTGCGCAGCACCCCGGCGGCCTGGACAGCTTTGCCTGGCCGGTCACGCGGGCACAGGCCCTGCAGTCGCTGCAGGCCTTTGTGCGCGAGCGGCTGCCGCTGTTCGGCCGCTACCAGGACGCAATGTGGCCCGGCGACCCGTGGCTCTACCACTCGCACCTGTCGGCGGCCCTCAACCTGAAGCTGCTCGGCGCGCGTGAGGTGGTGGCGGCGGCCGAGGCCGCCTACCGGGACGGGCTGGCACCGCTGGCCAGCGTCGAGGGCTTCATCCGCCAGATCCTGGGCTGGCGTGAATACGTCCGCGGCATCTACTGGACCCGCATGCCGGGCTATGCCGAGTGCAATGCGCTGGATGCCCAGCACGCGCTGCCCGGCTGGTACTGGACCGGCGCGACCGACATGGCCTGCCTGCGTGATGCGCTGCGGCAGACGCTTGATCACGGCTACGCCAATCACATCCAGCGCCTGATGGTCACCGGCCTGTATGCGCTGATGCTGGGCGTGCAGCCCAGCCAGGTGCACGCCTGGTATCTCGCGGTGTACGTGGATGCGGTCGAGTGGGTGGAACTGCCCAACACCCTGGGCATGAGCCAGTACGCCGACGGCGGCCTGATGGGCAGCAAGCCCTATATCGCCACCGGCAAATACATCCAGCGCATGAGCCCGCATTGCCAGGGCTGCCGCTACGACCCGGCCCAGCGCGTCGGCGACCGGGCCTGCCCCTTCACCACGCTGTACT
>JAQQSQ010000174.1:0-20627 GCA_028627145.1 Eidolon dupreanum
AAATGGAATTGGAGTTGGGAATGGAATGTGGGGATTCAATGGAGTGAGATAGAAAAAGGGATAGGAGCAGAGTAGGGATGGGAGGACACAGGATGTGGGGGTGGGAGATAGGATGATATGTGAAAAGAATGTTATGGGGATGGGTCTGGATGGGAGATGGGATGGGAGTAGTAATGAAATGGAGGGTGGGATGGAATGTGGTAAGGGAAGAGAGTTACACATGGGACTGGAAGTGGGATGAGACAGGAAAAGAGATGGAAGATGGGATGAGATGTGCGGTTAGACGGGATGGGATCAGAATGAGACTGGAATACGGGTTGGGATGCCATGGTCAATATGGCGTGGTATGGTGTAGGATGGGATCTAATGTGAGGATTCGATAAGATGCAAAATGGAATGGAATCTGGGGTGGGATGAAAGGTTGTACAGTTAGTGAGATTGGAGTAATGACAGAAGATGGAATGGGAGAAGGGATGGGACCTGAGTATGGATGGAAAGTGGGGTGGGAGTAGGGATAAAAAGTGCAATTGGCTGTTGATGGGAGGCCATCATTATGGAATGATATGGGAGATTAAATGTGGGATGGAATGAGAACAAGGATGAAGGATGGGGTGGGGGATAAAATGTGACGGGATATAGGATGTGATGTGAGGTTAGGTCAGATGAAATGGGAAATGGGCTGGGATAGGAAATGGGATTTGATGAATGATGGGATGGGATGTTCAGTGGGGTGGGGTATGATGTGGGTTGGGGTGTGTTGAGAGTGGGTGTGGAGTAGGACTGGGACTGGATCGGGCGGTGGGGTTGGGATGGGATGGCAGTAGAGATGAGAGTTCGTATAAGATGGGATGTGCAGTGGGAAGGCAGGGAATGTGGGACAGTAGGGGAATGGAGTTGCAGTAGGACTGAAAATTGGGATGGGACACTGGATAACAAGGGAGAATGGATGGGATGGTAATTAGGATTGGTGATGGGACGATATGTGAGATAGGATGGGCGGTACATTGGGATAAGTAATGGAATAGGTTTGGATAAAGGAGGTACAAAGGATGGAATACAGAGAAGGTGAGATGGGTTTGGATGGGATTAGGGTAGGGTAGGGCTGGCAGATGGGATCTGATGGTGGATGAGATGAAAGGGGTAAGGGGTATAGTGGGGTTTGGATGGGGGAGTGCAATGGGTGATACGGGCATAAGGATAAACTGGGGAAGGATGGGATGGAAAGACAATAGAGGCCAGAAAGAATGGGAATAGGTTTGGGATGAAAATCGGGATGGAATGGAAGAGAAGTAGGGAAAAGGGAGATGGCATAATAGAGAGATGCGACGTGAGCTGGGATAAGACATGGAATAGTATGGGATGGGGGTTAAGTTTGGAGGTGAATGAGAGAAGCAATAGGACATGGGAAATGAGATGAAATGATATGGGATAAGAATATAATGGGAGATCAGATGGGTTGGGAAGTGAGGTGAGGTGGAATGAGATGGGATGGGATGGGATGGGATGAGGCTGGGTATCATGGGATGGGGTGTGATGTAGGACTGGGATGTGGGAAAGCGAGGAATGTGGAATCGAATGGGAGCAAGGTTGGAATGGGATTAAAGTAGGGCTGGGAGATGAAACTGAATAGTGCATGAGACAGATGGGAGCAGGTATAGGACTGGGGAAGGGATGGGACAGGAGTAAGGAAGGTAGGTGTAGTGGTGGAAAGCCTAGGAAATGGGATGTGTTTGGTATGGAAGACAAGAAGGGACTGAATGAGGGTAGGGATGTGGATGAAACATGGGAAGATATGGTAGAAGAATGCTATGGGGGATGTGTTGAGATCGGATAGAACATAAGACAGAAAATGGGATTTGATGAAAGATGGGATGGATGGGAGATGAAATGGGAAAGGATGGTGGATGAGTTGTGAGGTTAGATGAAATGAGATGGAATCAGAGTGGGCGTGGAATACGGATTGGGATGGGATGGCATAAGGGATGGGGAATCTCATAGAATGGGATAGGATGTGGGGATTCAGTAAGATGCGGGTGGTACAGGTGGTGGGTTGGGACTGGACAGTGGATGGGATGTGGTGGGGAATGACTGGGATGTGAGATGAAATGGGAATAGGAATGAAATGAAAGATGGGATGGCAGATGGGATGGTGTGGGGAGAGGAATGGAATGTTGGTCGCGACTGTGTGTATTTGGTGTGGTGGAATGGGAGACAGACTGTGATTAGGAATAAGATTGATGAAGAACTGGATGGGAGTGGGGATGGGATTAGAGTAGGAGCCAGAAAGGATGGGAATAGGTTTGGGATGGGAACAGAGAAGGGATGGGAGGAGGTGGTAATATAATGGGAAATTTCGTAATATGGGAGAGGAGATGGAATCTGATATAGGGCCAAATATCAGAAAGTTGAGAACTGAGATGGAAGATGAAGCGGTTGATGGGGCGATATAAGGGATGGGATGTTGAATGTGAGATAGGGTGGGATGGGATGATAGGTATGCTAGGTGTAGGATGGAATGAGATGGGAAAATGTTTGAGAGATGACATGAAGTACCAATGAGAGATGGGATGTGGGAAGGAGATGGGAAGAGAGGATGTGGGATGGGATGGTTGATGAGATAATACGAAAGAAAGATGTAAAGGGAGATGGGACAGGATGAAAATTGAGATGATTTGGGATGGAATGGGTGGGAGAAGGGGTCAGAGATGGGACGATATATGAGATGGGATGGAAGATGATGGTGGAATAGAGAGTGGGGACAGCATGGGATGTGGGATAGGATGGGAGGTAGTTTGGCATGGGACTGAAGTAGGACAGGGAGATGGGACTGCATCGTAGATATCTGAGGGAATGGATGGATGGAATGGGATGGGGGTAGGGATGGAATGTGGAATGTGATTGGGGAAGGGAGGGAATAGGTTGAAGTATGGAAGGTGGGAGGGGAGTATATATGGGCTAGGGATGGGAGGTGAGAGGAGATGGGTGGAATGCAGGATGGACTAAGTGCGGATGCTGGATGGGTTGGGAGATGGAATAAGAGGATGTGGGATGGGATGTGAGGTTAGATGAGATCAGATTGGAAATGGGACAGGATCGGAGTGAGGATGGGACTGGAGGTGGAACGGGATAGAAGATGCAATGGGGTGCACGATGTGAACTGGGGCGATATAGGAGAAGGATGTTACAGGGATGATCAGCAAGAGAGAACGGACAGGAGTAGCAACGAAATGGGAGATGGGATGGAATGTGGGATTGGATGAGATGAGAGAAGAATGGGATGGAGCATGGAATGGAACAGGGATGGAATTGGGAAAAAACAGAATGGGAGATGAGTTGGGAGTGAATATGGGACATGGGATGAGAGCAGGGACAAGAGACGGTGTGTAGTAGTCATGGGAGAAGGTATGGGAGTAACATCAACACGGAAGACATGATAATATTGAGTTCGAGACGGAATGTGAGATGGGATTGGAAGCGGAATGGGAGATAGGATGATATGGGAGACAGACGGCAAGAGGAGATGGCATTCAATGAGATGGAATGGGACTATACGTAGATGTTGGCAGGAGATTTTAACACTGCTCTCTCAGTTAACAGGAATAAGAAAATAAAAAAATGTTAAACTAGTACTACTTAGCAATTAATTCCAACAAATTACATAAGCTAGATGAAATGGACAAATACCTATAAAGGCACCAACTACCAAAACTGAACTGAGAAGAAATAGGAAGGCTGAATAGACCTATAAGAAAGAATGTTTTGGTAATTAAAAAGTCACAACAAACAAAATCCCAGGACCAGGTGGCTTCACTAGTGAATTTTACCAAACATACTCATCAAACTCTTCTAAAAAACTGAAGAGGAGAAAACACTTCCTAATTTATCACATGATACTCAAACTTGACAAAGGCATCACGAGAAACCTGCAGAACAATATCGTTTACGATTATAAATGCAAAAGTTCTCAAAATACTAGCCAACAGAATCCAGCAGCATACGAAAAGGACCACATACCCTGACCAAGTGGAACATATCCCAGGAATGCGAGGTTGGCACAATTTACAAAAACCTACAACTGTAATACACTGTATTAATGGGATGGGGTTAAAAACATACATGATCATCTCAATTGGAATTGGGATATGGGATGGCATAGGACAGAAAAGGAAGATGGGATGTGGGACAGGATTGGTAATGGGATGAGATGAGATGGGATTGGAGTTGGGAATATGCTGAAGATGGGACAGGTGTTGGAACAGGATTTGATGGGATGGAATGTGATTACATTCATAATCCTGGTTTCTGATTTTAACACATTGCTGCATTACAGAATGAAATGAGGAAAATTAAAGGCATGTGGGATAAAAAAAGGATGTACGATGACATGTAGATTGCATGAATGATGGGATGGAAGGTGGGATGCATTGGGATGGGTTGGAACATGGGAATGGGCCATGCATGGGCTAGTATGGGATTTGGGACAGACTTGGGATAGGATAGGACTGGATTTCAGATGTGCTGGGACAGGATGAGAAGAGATGCTACATAGAATGTGATGGCATGTTCCATGGGGCATGTGATGGAATGTGGCTGGGATATGGAATGGGATGGGAGACGTGATAAGATGGGAAATGAAATGAAGTGGGATGGGATGTGGGATGTTGGGCTAGGGACGAAATTTATGGTGAGATGAAATGTGGGATGGGTGATGGGATGAGACCGGTGTTGGGCTGGGAGATGGAATGGGAGTAGGAATGGGATAACAGTGAAGATGAGAACAGAGATAGGAATGGACAAGGGAGGGATGAGATGTGAGTAGGGATAGGAGACAGGATGGGTGTAACAATAAAATGGGAGAGGAGATGGGATCTGGGATAGGACGAAAGGATGTGTCAGATGTGGTATGAGATGGGATGGCAGACAAAATGTCAAAGAAGAAAAAAAGGAGTGGGGGGATGGAAAGGGATATGGTATAAGATGGAATAAAATCGAGACTCTGTGAATAGGGATAGGAGATGAACTATGAATGGGGATGGAATTAAAAGTAGGATAGGATGGAATATATGATGGATCAGGGATGGAGGATGGCAGCAGTGATGGGATGGGGGATGGGATAGGGGATGGAGTGGAAGGGAGGATGGGAGTTAGGATGAGAGTAGAGGTGGGATGAAAAATGAGATGGGATGGGAAATGAGGCAAGATGAAGGATGGGATGATATGTGGGGTAAATATGTGGATGTCATGTAGACCGGGAAGGGATGTGAAATGGGCTGGGATGTGGGATTGGTTAAAAGGTGGGATACACTGAGAAGGGTTGGGATGTGAGGAGGGATGGGATCGAGGTTGACATCAGATGCTGTATAAGGGATGGACAAGAATGGGAGTGTCCTCAACTTCCTTTTTTATTACCTCAAATTATTTCATCTTTTTTTCTACTTGTCTCAAAGGAAGAGGTTGGTCTTTTCCTGTTAAAGCGCAGCTGGCTCACTCTGCCCACGGTCCCCTCCCCACAACCCTTCTCCACTCCCTTACTTTATCTGATAGATCCTTCTTCTTCTGTCTGCAGCCATGTGTATCCTTTCTAGACAATTCTTTCCTCTGTATCTCCTCTTTCTATTCTCATCGCTTTGTATGTTTGTTGTCAGTCCCCTGTGCCGGGTCTCACACTGTGCACCCTTCTGATTTTGATGTCTCATAAGATCTTGTCCTGAGCTCTCTTCTGTCTCTGTGTTCTTTTTTTTCAACGAACCACCCATTTTAAATGCCACTTATGTTTCATTGACCTCCAAGGCTGTATCTCCAGGTCCCTCAGTGTCTCCAGGGTCCTGTGGAGACCTGAACCAGAATGCTTCTCTCACAGCACTGCTCTTTACCGTCCACATTCCGTAGGGCTATCACTCCCTCCCTCCCATCCTTGCCTGCAGGACTCACCCCTCTGTGACAGCTGAAGCCGTCTCTTTGCAAAGCTTTTCCAGTCTCTCGAAGAGAAATGCAAGGAACAAATAAATAAATGACATGGATGAAAGGGGAAAAAACAATATTTGGGCTAGATGATTGCAGTGTTCTTTCTAGATCTAAAAGTCTGGGTTCTCCTCCTGGGTTCAGTAAGTGTTGTCCTCCGTGACCATGGAGGAACTCCAGAGCAATGGAAAGAACAGAGGAGAGGTGTTTGTTAATCAGCCCCTTTCGTCATTCAGTTTCATGCCTGTGGGAAGGTGCTTGAGGAAGAGGGAATCTATGGAGGTGAGAGGAGATGAATGTGAGTGGAAAGGGGGAGAGCAAAGGAAGAAGGAAGTAGTCGATGTTCCCCTTGCCCCACCTCATTTTTCGTGCCTCATTACTGTTGGCCAAGCTGGCAGAGAGGTAGCTGAGCATGGGAACTAGTGGGATGCTGTGGAGGGGACATGAGGGCTGATGGCTGGAAATCGCCACCTGCTCTAGTCTTATTTTCCAAGATTCTCACTCCCAGGAAAAATTGAGCCTGCCCTCCCCTGTGTATTCCTTCCTTCATTCTCCATACACCACCAGCCTGGTCAGTCTTCCCTGCAGAAAATCATGCACTGACTCAAGATGAAAGTCAAGAATCTTCACCATGGCCTCCTACCACGTACTCCGTCTGTCCCCTCCCTGGCCCCTTTGCCTTGGCACGTGCCTCTCCTTCCTCCGGACTTGTTACTGTCTAGCTGTGGGAACTTTGCACGTGCTATTCCTGTTACCTAGGGTATTCCCCACCCTAATGTCACTTCTTCAGGGAAGTCTTTCTTCCACCCCTAGTTAGGGTTAGATCCCTGAAATGTTTGTGCTCACAGATTTCACTTCTTCGGAGTACAACGGTAATTAAATCTGGTGCATATCTGTCCCACTCGATTGTAAAAATGTCCCCAAGAGGTTAGGCATGCATCATTTTTTTCACCTTTGTCCCAGTGAGTGGACTGGGACAAAAGCTCTGTCTCCCGAGGGGACATCCCTGTTCATCTGGCAAATAATGATCTTGTTTGGTCTAAAAGAAGAGGAAGTGCTTTTTGTTTTGACCTGAGGTTTTATTCCTCTGGCCGACAAAGGAATAGCCTTCTAGAACCAAGACTGTGCCGGCTGGCTTTTTGTCCTCTTTGTAGATATTGGGGCCTCTGAATCCATCATGAAGAAGAAAATGAAGCAGGACTTCCAGGAGCTCATCAAGACCGGGCACGGAGACTGCAGTGGCTGTGCCCACTGCTTCAGCTCCATTGGCTCCCAACCCTGTCCCACCCTGAAAAGATGCTCTTTGGCCCTTCCAGCTGCCCCTGGCTGTGAGGGATGCTGGTGCCTGTTAGAGTCCAGGGGCACTCCTAATTCACCCAAGGATGGAGAGAGATGGGGAAACAGATGCCCATTAGCACAGATATAACAGGCTGCCCTCTGATTACTCACAACAGAGGGCTTCAGCATCCGGGAGAGCACCAATTACATTGAGGAGCACATCGACTGGCAGGTGAGCAGGTGGACGGGGGGTGAGGAATGCTGTTTACAGGTGGGTCAGCCTCAAGAAGAGGGGAAGGGAGAATGTGTGTTATGAAACTTAAATTCTTCTGGATTCTTTCTATTGTGCCGGTGTCACCTATAGAAAGACTTCGCCTCATATGTCTTTTGTCCATCACTGAGAATGGTGAGTCCCAGGCACCAAAGTTGCCAGATTGAAAACTATGCTTTGGGGATGGGAGTAATCATTTTGATTGACAAATACAAATAGCAGACGAAACATTTCCCTGTAATTTTGTGGATTCCTTCCCCTGTAAAATTAAAGCAGTTTTTTTGTGTGTGTGAGTGAAATATCCCTAGGTTGTAGAGTATTTTAGCTTCTCCATCCTAAGCAGGACTACATATAGGACCCTCTCCCCCAGAACAGGGCCTGTCACATCTTAGTACGACAGAGGCATAGAGCAGAGTGACACCTCTCTATTCATTCCAGCTAGCCTCCTACCTTCAACAAGATTTCATAATAAAGATATAGTCCAGATAAAAGGGATGGCTAACCAATTTCATAAACATTTTCCAAAAACCCAGATTCTGCAAACCTTTAATGGCAACTTGTTTTTACTATCGAAGATTTCCAGTTGACGAATATTCTTTAAGGTTGCTGTCCACCCAGAGGGGAGCTTTGCTTATTCTAAGCTCCTTTATTGCAGTTGGAAGCTCACTTCTTATCTCAGCGGAGGAAAACATCTAGGATGGCACTTTGGAACCATATGAACACTCTTCCTATTCCTATAAGGCAGTGAAACAGCCAGGCAGAAACGCACAGTCTGTCCCTTCTCCTGCCGCATCTTGTCCCCATTCCCATTATGATTAGCATTCATTTGGGAACTCTCAGATCTTTCAGTAAGCAAACTTAAATTGAAGAGTCAGTTTAGAATCAACTGTACAGGGTGCAACTTTAGCATCATTTATTGAATCTTTCTCCTTGGTTAAGTTGTTGTTGTTGTTGTTGTTGTTGTTTGTTGTTTGTGTGTTTTTTTGGGGGGGGTGAGGAAGAGGGTTGGTTTGGCTTGTTGGTTTGGCTATACATTTCAGGACACCTCAGCTGGCAAAAGGCAAAAGGAAAAATGGCTCCTTTCCTGTCCCCGTCCCCATTCTGTTTCCATCTGCCCTCCCTCTTAGTGGTTCTGGGAACAATCACCTTTCAGCACACAGAGACCCATCCCACTGTCCCCGTTTTGCCTACTCCTGATTCTCACGGCAGGTGGCCAATGCTAAGAGGACTGGACAATTCAGGGGTTGAACTAGGTGCCAAGTTCTGACTCTCCCTCACTGCAGCACCTCATGAAGCATTGATGAGCTTCCTTCCAGGTCTTTCTTAAGTCCTATCTGTGAAGCCCTCCCCACATTCTTCTATCAAAAACTTTCTGTGGTCTTAAACAGTTTCATGTGACTTACTTCTTCTGGGTGTGTTGTTTGTTTATTACTGATAAAATACGCAAATAAGTATGAGCTTTTCCAGGCATGGACTGTGTAATCCTCCCCCACTCACCTCAATACCACCAAACCGTGCTGGACGCTCAGTAAAGAGGTGAATTGCATTTTCTTCAGAGCTATGGCCCTGCACACCTGCTGGCATCTCCAACCTGTGGTGAGCAGGGCTCCTACGGAGCAGTCCCTGGGGAAACCCTCACAGCTATGGAGAGTAAAGTGAGCAAGTTGATGAGGGACAAAGCTGCAGGTGAGCAGACAGCACAGGTAGCCCCTCCCCTTCCTCTTCTCCCAACAAGCAGAGCACCCCAGGAGACCAGGAGTGGGAACAGAGAGAGATTGCTCACTGTTACTGTCACTAGCACTGCTTCCCCTAGTAGAGGCTGTTTCCAAGTTTTGAACACTCACCATGTGCTAAGCCCTTTAGACACAGTTTCTCATCTACTCCTTACAAAGTTCAGCTTTATCTCCACTTACAGATGAGGAAACTGGGGCTTAGAGAAGTTAAATCACTTGTCCAAGGTCTCTCAGTAAGTCACATTAGAACCCAGGTTGCTTTGGCTACAAGGCCTATATACTTCACCAGTACATTATTGTCACCCTGTAGATTGCATTTAGTAGAAGGCTGGTACCCTGTAGGAAAAAAAAGATAGCATTGGGGAAGGGTGAAAGTCTCCATCAATTTCAGGGTATTGTGGATGAATGGCTTGGAGATGTGATAGGTCTCGCATTTGAGAAATGACAGTCCTGTCAGTTTCAGAATGGTGCTGCCTGTGAAAATGTCATGAATCTATAGACTTTAGATGAAACTCAGCACAGATTTCTTTCCCAGAAAAGATCACTGATGCCTTAAGCTCTCTGGCCAAGAGGAACAATTTTTGTGTCATCAGCTAGAAGCTGAATTTGGTATGTGGAACAGGGATAGACAAGGAAAGCCATGGGTTCTGTCTTTTCTGGAGTGCTTTGAATCTAAGAAAACCTTTTGCTTTTTTTTTTATCAAGATCCTATTGTTTAGTAGTACGATAGCATGAGCTTAATTTCAGTGAGACAAGACACAGATTCATCCAGTTAATGAACATGTAACAAACACCTAACAATGCCAGAGAATAGGTTAAGTGCTGCTTCAGTGACAGACATGACCCATGCTACTGAGAGGTTGGCAATGGGGCACCCTACCTTCCAGCCCATCACAGGTAGTGTGGGAACTCGTTTAGAGAATCGGTGGGTACCAAACAGAAACTTGCAAGTCTGGTGATGGATTTATTTTTCAGGCCTATTGCTGGTTCTCCCTTTAGTTGAAGTAAGAACCCTTCTTAGGGCCATGCTTCTTTTCTCTGACTCTGTAAAAGACTGGAGAGCTAAGTTGTCACTGTCCTCATGTCGTCCCCTTTGCCCTTTTGATCCCATGTGTGGACGGCGAGTATGACCTGAAGGTGCCACAGGACATGGCGTGTGTCTTCAGTGGTGCTTATGCGCCCCTCAGCTGCCGCATCATTGAGCAGATGAGAACAAGTAACTCCTACCCCCAATGTGTTTCACTATCTCTGCTTTTTCTTAGTCCTTTGTCGGTGCCAACGTTCAGCTGCCCTAGTAACTAGCAAAGAGATGGTTGGGCTGCTGCAACCTTCCTTTCCTAAGCTTGGTGCTGTCTTGGACTTGAAACTAGCATTAGTGTCTTCCAGGTGCTGGGGTGGTGGAACTGGCAGGGCGTGGATGAAGTGCTGCGGCTGCTGCTCTTCAGCAAGGTGACCTTCATGGGTGCATGGCCTCAGCGAGTGATAGGCGTTGACCGGAGGAAGGGCCAGATGTGGCAAGCAGTGCTGCGCCAGTGGAGAACCAGAGAAGGGAGTCTGGTCTGATCCCCACAGGTGTGACCAAGGAAGACGAGCCTTCCAGCGAGTCCCTGTGCCTCATCCTGGTGGCATTTCTGAGGGATTAAACTTTCTCTGAGACCTCAGTTCTGTGATTCCTGGGCAGAGAGAAAGGTAAGAGAGATCAGAAAGTTGATGTGGGCCTCCTTGGGATCTGAGGGACGGAGGGGAGCACTCGGAGGCTACTCTAGGTAATGGCTCCTGGGTACCGCAAGAAAAATCTCTCCGAAGTCTTCACTTTTAGCTTACAATTCACGTGAATTGAATGTGTTATTCCATATGTATGTATGTGTGTGCATATATATATATATATTATATATATATATATATATGCATATGTATGGTTGTTTTTATAAAAAACGTCTGTGTTGCCCCCACATCTTGTAAGGAACAGGCCGGTCCAAGCACATGTTTTGAAAAACATCTTCCAAGAAGTTCTGCTTAGCTCTGGAGAAGAGGTGCACTCTTAGCCCCTACTGGGACACAAGAGGCCATGAAGGTGTTGTTACTCTGCAAAAGTAAGAGTGTGCTAAAGAGGCTATGGAGAAGGCACTTGCCCAGGGTCACAGAGTTTGGTAGCAGTCTCTTTGTACTTGAACCTCTGCTCCCCAATGAAACTTGCTGTGAGCTGGGTCTCCAAGGGGATCACTGGCAGACATGACAAGGCCAGCGCATGTGGTCCAAGACCTGAGCAGTATGACACATCTGATCCTTCCATCACTCCACTCAAGTCACCCTCTGGACTGCACATTGCCTCCCCGGAGTGTGGACAGACGGTTGCCAGAGCCACAATTCACCATGGTCCCATCTCAGCTCAGAGGACCAGGGGCTCCTTCCTGAGGCATGGACTCCTTCCTGCCTTGTTCATTTGAAATCAGACTTCTGGACTGGAGCAGACACCTCCCCCTTTCTCACCTTTCTGCCTAGACTGCTTGTGCTGGTTTTCTTATATTCATTTGAAATGGAGAGAACTGATGCTCAAAGAGGTGATCACACAGCTAAGAAGTGACACAGTCATAACTCAGACCCACAGCTGTCTGTAGACTACAGAAACTGACCTCTTTCCACCAGTTTGAGGCTGCAGATGGGACGATGGAAGGAGGGCCAAAGCTTCCCTGAGCACGCTGTCTGTAGGTGGCTCTGAATTCAGCATGAGGATACAGAGAGGAATGAGACATACTTTGTACCCCAAGGAGCCCATCGTGTCAACGAATGCTTCTGAAACTTCTGTACCCAAGTACTCACAGATGACTGAACATTCTCTACGGAGGCCCGAGGTGCTGGGGAAGCTGAAGAGCAGGGCGCCCAGTTCCGCCAGGCGTGGCGAGTGGCATTGTGCCCTGAGCATGATGTTGATGCGTCCATGTCTGTAAACTGCTGCTCTGATCCAGCCAGGGCTGAGGGACTGGAGGGGCTGCATGTGGCATGGCTAGTGTTGGGGCCTGTGGTCTGCTTCGGGTCACATATGCTGGTGCTTTTGTCTCCTCAGGGTACATGTTCATTTTTCTGATGACAGCCGTCACAAACAGTGCTCGCCTCATGGAGGCCATGAGTGAGGTGAAAGCCTGACGTTTTCCTGGCCAGTGTTGAAGCCTCCACACATGACCCAAGAGGATGCAGGGGTTTGGCTCCCAGCTGCTAATACAGTGTCCCCCACCCACCTTGCAAAGTGCTGGGGAGCACAGAACTTGCCTAGGGTTTAGAGAACTCATCGGAGGAGATAGTGCATGTGCTGCCTCCAGGATATTTATCTTTTTCGCTTATGAAGTGCAACCCATGCTGTCAAGATACTGGGCAGGAGGAGGATCTTTTGCTAAATCCCGTTTGAGTATTATTGTAAATAAAGCTGCTGTCCTCAAGTGTAATCTGTTTCGTTCTGGACCAGCACTCCTTGTCTTTACTTGGGAAGCGTAGGGGGCTTTGCCATGTGCTCCGTGGCCTGGACTCTAGTGGCTCTGGGCCTGGTATGATTCTTTCTTAAAGCTTGCCCTGTACCGGAGTTTCCTGAACCATAAAATAAGGGGGATGGATTAGACAGATGATCAGTAAGCACCCCTCCATTTCCAAAGCTCTACGACTCATGACACTTAAAACGCTTGTTATTGTTCAGCTAAAGAAGGTACTTTAATTTTCAGCTTTTTGTTTACTAGAGAATGAAAGATTGTGTCTCATTAGAGCAGTTTCAGTCAGCAGCAAATGGTGCTCTTATTCAGGTCAGGTGTCCGCCTTATTGCTGATTCTAGTAGCCTTCCTCCCTGTTTAAAAATTGTGCACTGTAACCACACCCGTTAGTGGCCTCCTCAGTGCTCTGACTTCATCTCACTGACACTACTCTTTTCTTCTTGAAATCCTCATACTAAGATTCCATGGTACTCTTTTTTTTTGTCCTACAGTCTCCTAGGTTATACTTCTGTCTCCTTTCATTACTCTTCTATCCTTGTCTGTTGACATCTCCCTTCTCTGTCCTTTGTTGTCATCCACTTCCGGATCTCAAGCTTCACCTCACTCAGGCCTGAGTCTCATTCCACAGGCTTCAAACTCCTCTCTAAGCTCCCAAACCAAACCTCCTATCCCCACTCTGAATCCCTAAATCTCATCCTCCTCCTGTATTCCCTTGACAGTCTCATCATCTACCCACATTTTGTTCTTATGAAGAATTATGTCCTTGATCTCAGATTTTTTTCCTTTGTATTGCCACATTCAGCTGGTCCTCTACCCATTATTTCTAAACACTTCTAGTCCATCCTCTCCATCCCCATGGCAGAGGTACTTATTGTTTTGCCTGGGTTTTTGCAAGACTGTCCCAGGTGCTCCGCCTCCTGTCTGTTCCCCCATCCACAGTGCTGCCACTTGTAAAAAGATCCAAACCTATTGTGTTGGGTCATCAAAAGTACTCTTCCATGGAAGGATGTTGCTGTATCAGTGCATATTGCAAGGAACATGCTCACCTTAGGTACTAGCTAGAATTTAAACAGTACTATGTCAAGTTACCGTGTAGGATCAAAGGCACTGCTGGCAGAGTTTTTATATACAAAGAACACACGTCAGTCAGAAAAGGATCCTATGGCCAAGTGAATTAGCAGTGGTGGTGCATTGCCCCTGCATTCTAGAACAGTGCTATGTAATATAAATGTAATGTGACCTTGAAAAGGGCCCTGCACTTATACACGCTGAGTATGTGCTCTGAATGCACATCTTCCCATGATTCTATGACTTGGTTGGCTTCAGAACTACAGTATCAAGGACATGGAAGCAAAATTGCCTTATCTCTGGATACTTACCATGCTGGTCTTGGGAAAAAGTTAATGAATTTTTGAAGCTTTCTGAAAATCTCAAGTTATCAAAAAGGGTACAAGTAAATTTAAAAGTGGTACCTGTGGGCCACTATTTTAGTGGAGTGAATGTTTGGCACGCTGCTGACAAGTAAAAGAGTGTTGAACACCAATGAAGTTCTTCTGAAAATGAACATGGTCTTGAAGGTGAAGCAAGCAAGAAAGCATCCTTTACTTTTCTTTCATGAAAAAAGCAAACAAAAAGTTACAGTTGGCCAGTCCCCACAGGGTAAATATGCAGTTTCAGTTGTAATTAACCAAGGGCAAGTTAAGCAAGAAAATGCCACTTTTTGACTATGAAACTGATAAAGAGGATGCAAATAACTACTTAGTAGTTACTGTTCATCTTAAGGAGGCGCTTTAATTTTCAGCTTTTTGTTTACTACAGAATGAAAGTAGTCAGCGCTGCTGAGGGTGAGAGGATACTGTGCCCTGAGGCTTCCTTGGTCAGGAGGACAAATTAATAAATATATCTTGCTGGAAAGGGAGTGTTCAGTAATGACATTTGTAGGATTCAACCGTAAGAAAATAATGCAAGACGCAAAGGTTGATTTATGAAGACATTTGTTTGTAAAAATTACAATCCAAGTATCCACCAATAGTAAAAGAGCTGAATTATGAGATAGTCACAGGTCAAGATATTCAAAAAAGTATAAGCATTCAGAAATGTAGCACATGTTCAGAGGAGGATACAAAAGCTCTTCGTCAAATTTGAGTTTCAAGTTTTCGATTATCGAAAGCTGTGTAATCTGAAAGACAACCATGACTCAGGCGATCTCCATTTATTTGCCAATCGTGGGACGTGGGTAAGTCACTCAGACCTTTTGGAGACATTTTCCCGTAGGGGCCCGTGGGCAGGGTTCAGTGTACCTTCCCTTGTCCTTGAGGTGATGGTTTTCTGCATCCGGGGAATGCTGTTACCTAAAATCAGTTCCCAGGCGCGCTACCTGAATGAGCAAAGGAAACGAGGCGCCAGACACTCTGTAAATGCGGCTCCCGTCCCGCAGCCTGCTGCAAGCGTCGGGGCCTTGGTGCGCACTTGGAAATCAAACTGCACCTGGGCGTGGCGGGGCGTGGCGGGGCGGGGCGTGGCTCCGACCTGATGATGAGCTCCGCGGTAAGAGAACTCCACATGCGGAGCGAGTGAATCGGGCCAGGCACGTGTGAGGCGGAGCGCAGGCGCGGACCTCAGGCCTGGGCGCTTATGACAAAGCAGCTGGAGGCCGGGGGCGGGGCTTCGCGCGGAGCGACGGGACGGAGAGCCAATCACGGGCTGCTCCGCCGCGAGTCTCGGCTTGAAGTTTGGCCGGGCCCAGCGGCTCGCGAAGCGGTCACCGGGAGTGAGCTCGCTGCTGCTCTTGCTGCGCTGGGTTCTGAGCTGGCAGACATCGACATCCGTTTGCGGGGAATGTTGGCCACGAGGAGAAGGTGCGGGGGCGCAGGTCGCGGGGGCGCAGATCGCGGGGGAGCTGAGGGCCACGGGAGGGAGCGACGCCCGTCCGGGTGCGGGGCCGGTGCGGGCTCCGAGCAGCCTCCTAGGCCCGGGACTAGGGCGTCTCGTCAGCCCGCGCCCAAGTGAGGGAGGCTGGGGTGCGGCCCGGCAGGAATGGCGGTGGGGCGCGGACGCGCGGTCCCGAGCGGGGCGGAGGCCGGGCCTGAGACGCACCTTCCCGGCGGCTGCAGGCCCCGGGGTCCGGGTGACGCGGAGCGCACGTGCCCTGGGGAGTCGCAGGTGCGGTGAGGCGAGGAGGTCCCCGGCACCCCCAGTCCCCCCGCGTTCCCGAGCCCCACCCTCCCCACCCGCACAGCGTCTCAGGTGCTGCTTGTCCGCTAAGTGGCTCCTGCTGAGACTTAAGGTCAGTATTTCTCTTTTCAGATAAAGCCGTGAAGTTTGTACTGGTGGCTGGTTTTCCACGTTTCTGCAGTGTTAACATTTCCATTGAACTGGAAAGATAGGTTGGTTTCCTTGCAGGTTAAGAAACTCCGTTTGAGGAATTCGTTCCTGTTCGTTCTAACTACTCCTCAGACAGTGCTGGGGAAGGCGGTCCGACTTGAATTCGGGACCAGACTCGTCACCCTAGCCTTCTGACTTTGGGCAGAATGTTGAATGTTAGTTTCCTCATCTCTAAAATAACAATTTATGCAAAATAATTTTGTATTAGGAGCAATACTGATGTTAATCTTATTTTTGGGGTGTAGTGGCTAAAGCATTATGAAGAATCACTATTAAATATGTTGGTTTTGGTCAAACTGATAGCTCTTAGGGCCTTGTAAGTTTATTCCTTACCTGATTACTAATTCCCACAGTTCTTGTTCAGATGCTTGCCCTTGGGGAAACAATTGACTACAAATCATTGGTACCATTAGAAAAATACATTTACCTGTAAGGTTGTGGGTTACAAATATCTTATCTAAAAGACAGCAAGTTTAAGCTGCTTGGCATTTAAGCTAATCATGAATTCTAAGGACTAATAAAACCTTAAATGATGTTTTACAGGTAACTTACTCCAAGTTTGTTTTTGGATTGTTTAAGCATCTTCTGCTTTCAAGAGAGTTGAGTTGAAAGAGAAAGTTAACTTTGATTCGAGGCTGACAGATGTAACTAGGCTTTAAAACAGCAGCTGGAATTAATTAATCTCACAAAAACAGACTTTGGGGTAATCTGGATTTCAGGTGTTCATAATTGGAAAAGAATGACCGGCTTATACAGCTTCCCTTGCTTTTCAGTGATGTGCTGGCGGAGGGGCCCGTTCTCTGTCTCCAGAAACCCTGACTGAGCTTTGGGAAGTATGGGACTTCATCGGGTTTTCCGGAGGCCAGCATTTGCAGAGAACTGAGATTGTGCGAAAGCATATCTAGGCGAGTTTAGCGCTGGTGTCTTTGCAGTGGGTTGGGGTAAGGATGTTGGGGTCTCATTTGAGATGGCATATAGAAGTGACACTGTGGTGTCACAGGTTCTTCCTGGTTTCCAAGCCCTTTCTTAAAAATTTGAAATTATAAGGGTTTGGTGTTATTTGTTGGCTTGGAGATTCTTTTCTCATTGGCTCCAAACCTTCATGGGATGGTTTTCTCTCTTGTAGTACCTCCTGTATAAGATAATTGCCAAAGAGCAAAACCGGAAGGAAAAGGTCATCAAAAGCATATCCTTCTGTCAAAAAAAGCTGACTACCCTGTGCAGTGAGTTACGTGTTGAGCCATTTCAGGTACACAGCAGGGTCTCGGGGGCCCCTGCTTGGGTCTGAGATCTAGGAAGGAAATTAGATTTGGGCTGCTGATGTAAGGTTTCCTCGTAGGGTGTCCCTGGACATGAGAGGTAGGGAAAATGTGCTGCCTGGTTAACTAATTCCAGCAGAGTAATTTTTACTTATGTAAAGAGTTGCTCTGTTGAGAGACAAAGTAGCTAGTGAATGTCGCAGTGCTTTGATCAAAACATGCTTCCTCTTGCTATCAATCTGTGGGGCGTATAAACCTTTTTTTTTTTAACAGGAAAAATCAGGGAAGGATGATACTGTGCTATTTTTTTTCTTTGCAAAATGAAAAGAGCTACCTAGGCAGCAAAAATGACTAGTAAACTAAGGGAAAGTTATCAAAAAATCTGCCTTTGTAGTTTTTTTCAAAACTTGTACACCACTGAGCCAGCCAGAATGACAGCTTGAGAAGTGTCTCCAAAGCTTGGGCATTGAGACCACAGTGACGCTTAGGCTGCACTGTGACGGGGTGTATCCCCAGCTGGGAGACTATTTTGTGGTCCAACACAAGTCAGAGACTTGAATGAGGATACAAGCAAGGATGAAATCAGTAATAGATGGGGCCCCAAGACAGATCCCTGGTTAGAACCAGTGAAAGAAAAAAAATGTCGGGATCATTAAAATAAAGAGCAGCACGGAGCTTGGGAAGGTAATTAGAGTAGATTCAGGGACAGCACATGATGGCTGATGTGGTACTGATAAGATTCTCCGGTCCCTCTCCCTGTTACAGGAAGCACTAACTGCTAGGTATCTGGGTGCAGTCAGCCTGGGAGGGAGGCCTTGCCTTTAAAGGGTGAAGGATAATTCATACCCGATAGCCAAGAGCAGTCAGACAAGATCATGACATCAATGGCATTTCCTGGAATCAACAGAAATGGCATAAATGCCATTGATTTTGGACAATTAGTTTCTTTTTTTTTTTTTAACCTTTCGATATAAAATTGGGTGGGAGGTTAGGTATACAGTGGTACATCCGCAATAAATTACATGATAGTTCTTAGTTCACCTATGTTGAGTACAATTCATAGGACATAACTGCCACTTTTTTTCTATTAGTTGGAGTAGAGCAAGGAGTACTAAATTGATTATTATTGGTTAAGTGATAGTGTTGAGATTATCGGGATGAACGTGTAGTTACAAGCTAAATATACCACCCTATAGCTAACTCAAAGCAAGTGTTCCAACCAACTTTCACCTCTTGCAAAAGTGCCCTGGCACCTTTCCTTACTGGAGACCTTCCTTGGGGGACCCTCTTTATGCTGTCTTCTGTTGACCATGAGTTGACTTACTGTAGGTTTAAAAGTCTGTTGGCCTAGCCCACTTTTGTTGGTCTTGTCTTCCTTTGAGGAAATCCTCTCAGAACCTTGTCGCAACGGTACACTGTCTCCCACAGGAAGGAGAGCTGACCATCTTGCAACTAGAAAAGCATTTGTGCACTCAGGTGGAACTGATGCGAAAACAGAAAGAGCAGAGAAAACAGGAAATGAAACAGCTCCAAGAACAAGATCAAGAGCTATATGAAATTCTCTGTGTGACACCCTATGCCATTGACAGCACCTCAGTTCCCAGCTTGGAAGAGCTGAACCACTTCAGGCAACACATGGCAACTTTGAGGGAGACAAAGGTATCCGCACTGCTTGCTTCCACGCTTCCTAAACATCAGTTTGACTTTCCTGTAGACATCTTATAATCATGTTGGTTTCCAGGCATCTAGGCCTGAGGAGTTTGTCACCATAAAGAGACAGATCATACTGTGTATGAGAGAACTGGATCACACCCCAAGTACAAACCTCGAAAGAGATGTGGTGTGTGATGATGAAGATGCCTTTCGCTTATCTTTGGAGAACATCGCGAAACTACAAAAGTTGCAACAGCAGGTAATGGCTACTCAGATTATGGCCTGATATCTCCATAGTATCCAGCAATTGGAAGAAAGTGACAGTTCTTTTTTTTTTCCTTTAGTCTTAAATAAAGAGCTGATAGAACAAGGGAGGATAAAGATAGTATTACTATGATACACAACCCTGATTTTTTTACAGAATGTATACATAGCTCTAAGATTCTGAAATTATGAATGAAATAAGTCATTGAATTAGTGTTTAATGAAAAATTTTTAATTCAAAATTTGAACCCTAGTTTTTAAGGTCTGAGATCCTACCATGATAGCCTTACAGTTTGTGTTCAGAAGTCATAAAAAGATGTCTACGGCCATGCTATCCGAACAAGTCTGACCTCGTCTGAAGCTAAGCAGGGTCGGGCCTGGTTAGTACTTGGATGGGAGACCACCTAGGAAGACCAGGTGCTGTAGGTGTAAAAAATAAATTAAAAAAAATAAGGGATTATAAGCTAACAAGGTCCTTGCAATCTGTGAGGTCAACCAAGGGTTGCTTCACTTTAAAAAAAAGTCACAAAAAGTCACCTGTTCAGTCTTATAAAAGAGCTGCTTCTCAATGTGGGTCCAGATATATCTCTGTGGGAGGCCAGTGGGCTGACCTTCTCTGTGCTGCTGTCTTTGCTATAAACCACTCTTTCCTTGCTACAGCTAGAAATGCAAAAGCCACAAAATGAAGCTGTGTGTGGGGGTCTGCGTGCTCACCTCTGAGAGCTCTGGGACAGGTTGCAAATATCAGCAGAAGAGAAACAAGCTGTGGCCCTAGTTGCGACTGGCTCGAAGGCCACGGTCAAGAAAGCGGTAAGAAACCCAAAGGACTGGGCCAACAGTGCCTATGAGCACTCTTGTGTCAGGTCTGATGTCTTTACCAACTTCTTCCTTGAGCAAACCTATTTTTAAGATAAGCATCGAGTGATTCTATGGAGGGAGAGAATAGATGCTGGGCCAGGCAGCCGTGTTCTCTACAAGTCCAGCTCCTGCTCTTTTCGTAGAAAATTGCCTGGGTGTTGGGACACATTTGTATACACTGAATTTCTTTTCTTCTGATCAACATAGCACACGGTTTCCCTCAGAGCATTTTAGAGCTTGGGGCTAGGACTAGGATGACGCATCGTCAGCACTGGCTTAAAGCAGACTCGTTCTCAGGTTCATGCCGGCCCTGTGAGAGCCCGAAGGGGCCTTGAGAGAACCCTAAGTTCAACCCCTGCAGGTTCTCATGCTAGAAACTAGGACTCAGAAGAGGGGAGAACTGTGAAAACCAGGTGTCCTGGTCCTCTGCTACTCCTTACTTCTGGTTGACAGCAAAAAGGAACAGGAAATGTAGATAAACAACTAAAT
>JAQQSQ010001748.1:0-12006 GCA_028627145.1 Eidolon dupreanum
ATACTTCTGAACACTTGATCTTGTGTTCTTAACAGCAACAAAAAGGAACACTGAGAAAATGACCATTAGAAGCTAAATACACAGGTTTTAAAAACTATATTTTATTTTTTACACATGTTAAGGAAACATTAATATAATAAAACTGCAGGTTTGCATTGGACTTGGGGATTGTTTGGGGGTTTGAAAGAGTATCGGTTATGAGTAGTTTATCGTGAAAGTTAGAATCAGAAAATAAAATAGTACTAGAGAGGAAGGAGTTTTACACTTATATTTTTGAACTTATATAGTAGGTGCTGTTTAATCCTGGGCTTAATCTCTCTGTGCCTTAGTTTTTTTTCATCTATAAAATGGCATAAAATAGCACCAGTCCATAAGGTTATTCTTGGAATGAAATGAATTAATGTCTGTGAAACTCTTAGAACAAGGCTGGAACATAGCAATTACTCAGTAAGTGTTTGCTGCTGCCGGGTAATAATTAGGCTTCTGACTAGTTTGTGCCTTCCTATCAGAAGTAGCAATGGCAGTAAAGTTAGAATAGTAAATTCGGGAACATGGACAGAGTTCCGACCACACGTGAACCACGCCACTCAGTTTTTTAATTTAGATTATCCCATTTGCTCCTCATATCTAATTGGAACCATTTGTTTTCTTACTATTTTTACATTATGGGTTAGGATGCAGAGGCTCAGAGAGGTTGAGTAGCTGCCCAAGATCACACAGCTTGTAAAAATTTGACCCCGACTCCAGAGGTCACGCTCTGAATCACCGTTCCATGGTCTTCTCTTTTGTGTTCTCCTGCAGCACCCAATACAGGCGGTTGCCATTCTTTTCCCTGGCTTTCCTTCTGTGGGTCAGAGGTCCTCTAGTTGAGGTGTTTTAATGCCTTTCCAAAGGGATATGCTGGGAATTTCTCCAACTGTGTCCCCAAAGCAGAGACTTAGCCCCCTCCTGGTGGATATACATTGGGGGAGGCAGGGACCACACCACACCCACCGATCCGAGGCATCAGGCACAGGAGGGTCATACCTCAAATGCTGCATGTTGGTGGCAGAAGATGTTCAGAAATGTAAAGCAATTAAATGGCTTGCAGTTAAACTCGGAATGGGAATTAAAAGTTGAATAGTTAATGTCCTGTTTGTTTGTAGTACGGTGTCTAGGCAAACAGTTCAGCGGCATCTGTATCAATACCCACCCCACAGGGGCTGGGCTTAGTGAAAGGGGCCCCTCTGCCTCCTGGCAGCCGCAGGTCGGTCCGTGTCACACGTTTAACAGTGGCTCACACTGCCTAGCTCTGTGCTGGGCGCTTCCGCAAAAGATGGCTCAACTGTCAAGTGCATGGACGCTCCCCCGAGGCCCTCGGTTGGAGATACCAGAGAGCTTTAATGAAGGGCCACAGAAGCCCATGGGCCATGGAAATGAGACTTTATCCCAGAGCGGGGGCAGGGGGGACCCCAAGGGCAGAGAGACGATCAGATTTGCTCTTAGAAAAACCACTCTGATGGAGAAGTGGAGCAGTGATGAAGGAAGGCCATACTCCCAGTGATGAAGGAAGGCCATACTCCCTGACCCAGATGAAGCCTGAATGACGCTCAGGCCTGTGGCACCAGTTTTATCCTCTAAGCCAGGGACACCCTTGAGCCCAGACTGTGACGTATTCAAGGTTCTCCTTTAGGTCCCTCCAGCCCCCCTGTCATTCTCAGCCCCAATCCAAGAGCCTGCTCCTTGCCAGCCACCCGCTGGGTCCTTCACACAGATACACCCATGTGATCTCACAGCAGCTGTCTCAGGAGCCGTTATTCTTATCCCCACTTGGCAGTGGTGGAAACTGAGGTTTAGACACTCTCCCAGGTTTACTCTTCTAGAAGGCATCGGAACTGAGTTCAAGTCCAGTGCCCGTGACTTCTTCATGGCCTTTCATGGCCTGGCTGTCCTGCTCTCAGGATTTCGGGGACCTCACCCTGCCCCGCTGCTGGCCACAGGCTTCTGCATGGTCCTCACCCATCCTGGCTCCTTTCGAGGTACACTCCCCTGACCTCCACGGGAATCTAACCTGAGCCTTGCAGGTCTGAGCTTGCTGGAATGGTAGAAAAACAAAAGGGGCAGCTCTTTCCACTTGAGCGAGGAGGAAGTGAGGGGCTGTCTGGGCAATTCCTCTCTCCTCCTAGCTCTCCCCAGCCACTGTTAACATGTTTCAACATGGTCTGTTGCCTTTCAGCACCAATGAGCTGCAAAGTGAGGTTGGAAGCAGCATTCGGCACAGTAGAGAGTTAGTCTGGGGCATGGGAGCTTCCTCTATGAGAATAACCCACTTCAGAGTCTTCTCAAAGATGGGAAAGTCGGCATTTACATGAGGTGTGGTTTTCATAAGATGCTGAGGTATGAGGTGTCTGGCAATATCCTGTATGGTCTCGGAGCCAGCCAGTTTGTGAAAAAACTCCTTTTTTAGTTACTTTGGGGCTAGAGGGCATTCTGCCAAAGCAAGACATGGTACCTGACAGCATTTTTATGAATGAAAATGCTGTTCCTATTATGATGAGTGATTTGCCTTTTTCTAATTCAATTTTTTAAATTCTGGTAAAATATATATGACATAAAATTTATGATCTTAACTATTTTTAAGTGTACAGCTTAGTAGTTCTAAGTACATTTATGTTGTTGTGATGACTTACCTTTTGAAATCCAGAAGATAACCTGGGTATATTTTGTCCAGAGAGGTAAAAATGAGCATATAATATTACTTGCTTGACTACTACTGGCATTTGACTGGTTACTGCCATTTGGGTAGTCTGTTCAGTTTGCATAGCCCATCACACATCTTGTCTCACTGAACTCATCTGGGGAGTGGGCGGGATGGGTGAAGGCCCAGGTGTTGGACACCTCGGTTTCGAGCATGTTCTAGTGCCATCTAGTGTCTGTGGGGCCATGTGCCAGCCAGGCTAAGGCTGTGGGATTACCCTGGCTTCGGGCAGTGGCTCCGTAAGCCCAAATGGCTTTAAAAGAACACCAAGGAGATGTTTGCCTTTTTAGATCACTGTTTTTTCCCCTGGCTCTGATCTCTTGGAAACTTGCAACTGAATCCATTTCATTAACAGAACAATTTGTCCCTTTGATGCTCAGGCAGGGTGAGATTAGTATGAACCCAATAGTAAGCTATTAAGCATCAATTTGGCAAACCTATTTATAAAGGAGAGGTGGAGACAGAAAATAAAGAAGGCTGCATTGAGGGGCTCCTTTGCCAAATCCTCTCTCTCTCACTGGAAAATGTGACTCGGTCACCAGTTTTTGCATGAGAGAGAAAAAAGAAAAAGTGTATATTTGTATGTGTGTGTGTGTGTGTGTGTGTGTGTGTGTGTACTAAACTTATATAATGCTGACTATGTGCCCAGTACTCTTCTAAGCACTTTATATTTTAAGTTGCTTAATCCTCAAGACAACCCCCAGAGAGTAGGGGTTAATACTTGCCCATTTTATAGATGAGGAAACTGAGGCACAGAATGGTTAAGTAATACAGCAAAGGTTACAAAGTCACAGTGAGCGTGTTGCGATAGAGGAATTTCTAAGGACTTAGAAATACCTGGATTTTAGTTGGGGTTAAAGGTAGCCTCTGGCGGTGGCTGTTGGCTCCCATCTCAGCGTGTCCCGACTGGTCCAGAGCACCTCCTAGCCCCCTGCACAGAGAGAGCCCCCGTAGTGCTTGTTGAGTAAATGGAGCAGTTTAAGCCTGTTTGGTGTTTTTGGTTTATTTGCTTTAAGGAACTGAGAAGTACAAGACTGTGAAACCTCCCCTCACACCTTAGTTCCTCCATTCAGGAAATAATAAAGTGAGTTTCATAGTGTGTCGTTGTGTCTGGCATATACTACCTGCTCATTAGATTTTACCTTTGTTTACTTTTGATCAGGAAGGTTAAACGTACTGTAACTCTCCATCTCCATGCTTCTGACATCTCCCGCCGTGATCGTATGTCGGCCCAGTCACCCGAGAAGGCTGGGTCCATTTTCTGCTTTGGCAGATAGAATGGTCCAGCTCCAAGTAAACATGGCTTCATGTCTCTTCTTAGCTGGAAGAGCTGGAAGCTGAGAAAGTTGAATTTGTCATCTCTTCCCCTTTTTCAGAGCTCCTATATGCCTTCGTACATATAACATAGATGTACACACATACACAGATACACATGTCCATCTGTATTGCACATATGAATACATATACATAGCATGCACATATGTGTGCACATATGCATGTGTACATATCAACCTGGATAATTTTGGATGAAGTATAACAGGAATGGTGATAAAGCCAGAAGGACGTCAAACATTTAGATGGATGACCAGACGCTGGGAAGCAAATTATTTTAATCTGTATGTTACCTCCTGCAATGCAAAATTATAATATCAGCATCTTATGGAAACTGGGAAATTTCCTGAGAGCAGGGTATAATAAATTGCAGTGCTTTATACAGCCCTCATTATTTCAATTTAAGATGTGTAAAGTGTCACTGCTGTTCTCCTTAACATGCAGCATGTGTGGTAGTTAGGCGAACTAACAATATTAATAAGCACTTTCTTAGGTCCCCATAAAAACCGAGTTCTCCTAATCCTGTTTTCCTCATTATGTCTTAGGCTGCCCTGTGACATATTTTCACTCCATGGAGTCTGTAATATTTGCATGTCTGAAGGAAGTGATTTCTTAATCCAAAGGTATGAAGCTCTAAGAGGGAATTTTACAAATTATCTTTTTTAAAAAAAAGATTTTTCACATATCATCTGGACAGCAGTGTGGGAAATGAGACATTTTTGTTCAGGATGCTCTTGTGGGTCCCCTTCTAAGATTAGGGAGGAGGCAGCAGTGTGGACATGCAAGCGTGAGCCCAGGCTTTCAGCTGAATGGCAAAAGTTTCAGCGGGAGCAGCAGCTAAGGGCATCTGCTACTGACCATCATGGAGAAATGGAATCATCCATCCATTCCCTCATGAGCGCATTCAATTACAGATGGAACCTCCCATATGGCTGGAAATGTGTCATTTGACCCAAGCAGCAAGAATCGCATGGAGTTGGCAAGTTGGTGGTGGGTACCTCAGGCATTCTGGGTCCCCCGGAGAACATCGTCTGCCTAGTACCATGAGGGTGTTAAATGGGGTGAAACACAAACTATTGCTTCCAGTTCTCTCTGATTCTGGTCCCCTCTCCTCTGTCCTTACCTGGTCTCTCTCACACCCCTAGTCCTCCACTTGGTTAGCATTGTTCTCTCTTGATTTTCCTTCTTTTCCCCCTTTCCTCTCTCTCTTCCTCCCTGTCATAGATGCAGCAAAATTAGGGTGATATTTGGTGGATACTTGGGATGCCTGAGATTTCCACCTTTTGCCTCAGCCCAAAGACACTGCCTCTCCATTCTCTGTGGAAATCATTTAACCACAAGGCTTAATGAGCACACTGTTTTTCTGTGGTTCGTTTCTGTAACCAGCTCCCTCAGGTCAAAGCCAGAAGTCTAGGGGAACGTCTGAAAAAAGCTGGGCCTGTACATTTCAGTTCCATGCCATCTGATTTCTGGAAGACTCGTTGCCAGCTTCGTCCTTTTTCCTGGGACAGTCAGAGACAGTTACCACTTCCGGCCCCTAAGCCCTTGGAGGGTGGGTGGTAACAATTCTGACCCTCCATTCCTCTTCCCACCTTCTGTTCCCATTCTGAGTCTTTTTATGAACCTAAGTGTCCAAAATGATAACTTTTTCATGCCTTCTCTCCTTCCACCCCAGAAAAGTTTTGTGATTTAAGAAGTATGAGAAACACTAGGTTAAAACCAAATTAAACCATTTTCTTAGTTTGGAGACTTTGGATGCACATGGGTGCCTTAGGAATCCCTAAGTGGGGCAGGTAGCATCTGGCATCTCCTGAAAGTCTTCAGCCACAGAATTATTTTTTTGAGTTCTATGTCATAGACAGACACTGCCAAAGTCTAACTCCCCAACGACTTTCTAATGTCATCCCTTCAGGATAAGATGCTCCTTCCCTGAAACCCAGCTCATCATCTGCGTGCATGAACCCATCACATGGGATCCTACACTCTATGGCAGTTCGCCTTCGTGGGGTACAAGTGCTGCAGTGGGCAAGCCAACCATTTGTCGAAGGATTAAGTTGTGGCATGAAACCCCAAATGCCTCGCATGGCCCAGATATTTCACATGCACTCTCTTGTGTAGACTTCAAAATCACCCTGCAGTGTAGACAGGCCTCACTACGCTTGCTTCACAGGTATGCGTGCTGGGACACAGAGGGGTAAACTGAGTTACCTGGAGCCCTGCAGCCGGTAAATAAATGGAAGAGCCGGGATTCAGCATAAACGTCGGGAGGCGTCCACACAGCATGACTAGGCCATGCTAAGCCTCAGTTGTCACAGACAGTGACCTGAACTGTGGTTGACTGGGGGATGGAGATTGATGCTGGAACCGTTCTCATACTGTTTGTATGTGTGATAAGAGCTATGTCCCCTGCTGCTGCCGACACGACACATGTATCTTCCGGCTACCTGTACACTTTTTAAAATACAGGACTCAATTAGATAATCTTCGAGTTCAATTTTTATCCCCCCAACTTCTAATGTCCTAACCACAGGAGTTCCTTTTATCTATAATTTCTCTTGCCAGAATTAGCTGATCCTCCACCATTTGGGGACTCTAGTCAAAATCAGGGAAAGAATTTGAAGGCCAAGTATCCAATTCCAGTAGCCCTGGTAGAACCGGTGTCAGCCCTGACAGTTGGCCCGAATCAGTGGAATCGGTTTTCAGGAAGGTCTGAGGTTCATGAGAACAGTTCGGCAGAGCTAAGCTGGTATTAATAAGTGCCTTGGGCCCACGCACAACCCTGTAGATCAATACAATATATGCTCTAAATGTAGATGATAAATGAGTACCATTATGACCTAATTAGCAAGACTCATATTTTTAATGGATAAATAATAATTCCGCCACATTATCCTAAACCACTTCTTGAAAAATGCTGTTAGTGCTGCTCTTGCTGCTGCACAGATGGAGGCAAAGGAGCAGAGCAACCATTTATGTGTTTATTTGCTCCACTGATGAGTAGCTGTTTTGTCTGTGTACACAGACCTCTCTAGCTCAGCCGGACTCATGTTTTTTTAAGGTTAGATAATATTAAAGTGATCGTATTTAAAAAGAAAAAGCCAGACTGCCTCCCGAGGGTAAAATTTATTGGATTATACATCATAACTCAGGGGGCTGTACCCTTATCCTGTATTCTGTTGCATTTGGGCAACAGTAGCCTGAGTACTTGACTCAAGATCACAGCTTTGGGTCCAACGCTGGTAGTGACACCAGCTGGCTGCCGACTGCAGGAGGGCCATCGCCTGTGGGCAAGAATGTGGGCTCTGGAATCACAGAGACCTGGGTTCAAATCCTGGCTCTGACCTTTCTTAATCTTTCTGAAAGGCAAGGAAATGAGGATGATAATAGCACCTACATTCTTAGATGGCTGTGAGGATCCATGATATAATGTGTCAAGTGCTTAGCATAGTACCCGACACGTGACGAAGGACTAGGTCAATGTTCGTTCTTAGTTATAGTTTTCCTGGACCTCAGATTCATCTTCTATACGATGAAGTGGTTGGAACACATCATAGGTTCCCCAAGTGCAGTCCTCAGATTCCTAGGGTTCCACAAGCATATGGATGGGGTGGTCCACATGGCATTTTCATCCGAATTCACAGTACCCGATTTCCTTGCTCTTGTTGGACTCATTTCAGCCTGATAGCAGCCCCATTATCTCATGCTGATCAGAGGCTCAAACTGGCAGTTCATTTGTTCGCGGTTAATAAAAAATGCGAATCAGATGCAATAGTACTTAATAACTGCATTATGGTGACAGATGTTGCAACCAGACTTCCCTCACACATCATTTTTGAAAAGTGCCTGTGGTTCAGAAGATGGCAACTACCAGAACGTGTGATCCTTGGGGATTAGGGGGATGTCTGGACAATAAAGTGGATTTGTGGTGGTGGAAAGTTCGGAACCATTGGCGTGGATGTTATTTTCCAGTTTGCCTTTTCTGACTCTGTGAGTCCAGCCCACCTAGAGAGTACAGCCTGCGAGCCAGCAGGGCCTCCAGGCAGCCGTCCCGTGACCTCAGGTTATTTAATAGGAGTTGTGACCATTTTTACCTCTTCACACACTTTGCCTGCCCCCTCCTCTCCGACCCATTATCCCCCAGCTTGTGGCCTTGGCTTGAGTCAGATAAACGTCCTTACAATCTCAGGAGAATGCCGTACTCACTTGTGCTCCGTGCCCTAGAATGCCCTTCTTCCTCCCATGGCCTAATGCAGGTTTCTCAACCTCACACTGCTGACATTTTGGGCTGGCCAGTCCTTCACCATGGGGACTGTGCCATGCAGCATCCCTGACCTCTACCATTAGATACCAGTAGCACCACATCCTCAAGTTGTGACAACCAAAAATGTCTTTAAGACACAGCCAAGTGTCCTGGGATGGAGGAGGGGTACAGATCCAACTTAACATCCAACATTCTCCACAAAGACTTCATTTCCAGCCCTCTGAATCCATCACTTAATTCTTGACGATCCCAAGTGTGTGTGTGTGTGTGTGTGTCTTCATTTTCTTTCTCAACCACTGTCTGGCCCACATTTTAACTTCTGTGTTCATAGAGCTGATCCTGTTTGATGTATCGATTTTTTTAGGGCCTTTTGGCTTGCTGCTGGTTACCATGAACTGAGTGCCTGATATTTTCCAATCACTTCATGCATATTTATTCTTAATTCTTACAATAACCCACATTTTTACTGGGAAGGTGTCCAAGGCTCAGAGAGGGTAGATAACATACCTATAGTCACACAGCTGATGAATGTAAGCCTGCACCCTTTCCACTAAACCACCCAACCCTGGCCGTTCAGGGAGGGCAGCAAGAAAGCAGCGGGCATCTCTGCCTGACTAGGGGTTAGGAGGTTGTTTGAGGCCAGTGTTCAGATTGTCTCCAGGAGATGAGGGTGAAGGGAGAGCTGGGAGAGCCCTTTGTGAAGGGATGTCAGGAGGAATTAGTATGGAAAGAATGAGTGACAACCTCTCTTCCTCTTCCTTGGTAGCAGGAAGCCAGCCGAAGTGACAGCATGCTCTATAATTGTAGAGTTGGGCGCTGGGTGGTTATCGATGCTACAGCCCAGAAGGCTGTGTCGTATCAGCTGCAGGGTCGGCATGACATCTTGGGAATGCCCTGGAAAATGACATGTCATATTGGCCTAAGCACCATGCCAGGGAAGAGGAAATAGCCCCTCACTCAGCCTTGAAAAGAACAGTCAGGAGTGGTGAGCAGGGGAAGAAAAGTGATTTGCTTCGTCTTAGAAAGCCATGCTTGTTACCCCTGCCTGCGACTTGTTTGTTCTTAACAAAAAGTGACATGGCCGGTTCACAGAAGAGGAACCCAATGAAGAGTGAGAAGACACTCACTCTTTCCGGTGGACAGGGCAAAGCCAATCAGAACAGCAAAGGCCATGTGTGCGAAGGGATGTGATTAAGGATATTCTTGTTTTCATTGCTTATAATGATGAAAATATTCCAAACGATCTCAATTTCCATTGCTAGAGCATTAGACAGATCATAATGGAATACCATAGAGCACTTGAGTTTAAAAAAAAAAAAAGCAAGATGTTTATTGATAATGTAATAATATAGTTTTTATAAACTTTAAAAACACATGCAAACCAACCAATACTATATATCAATTATGGATGTAAATATGTATGTGAAAGTATTTTTAAATGACTTTAAGACTGCAAAACCAGTTCAAGAAAATGATTACCTAGAGTCAGCTGGGTGAAGGGGAAGTAGACAGTGCAGTTTGAAGGGGCCAGATAAGGAGACCTTCACTTTAACAGAAAGATACATATATATTTTGGTTAATGGAAATATGACAAAGTTCTAGCTAGTTTTAAATCTGGGTGCTGTTCAGTGTGTGTGTGTGTGTGTGTGTGTGTGTGTGTGTGTGTGTGTGTGTGTAGTGTTTTTCTATATAATCTTTAAAAGTCTCCACCCTAAATGAAGATACATGTTACCAGCCCTGGCCCTCATGCGGGGTGGCGATGAGGCTTTGATGATGCTAATAGGTGTGAAAATGCTCTGTCCTCTAGGATGCAGGGCAAAGGTCAGGTAGTGTTTATTTAATAAGAGTAAATCACCTACCGGGCTTTTCTTTGGTTCTTGGCTAAGTAGCGTTTGTAGCTTTTGGAGGCCTGGGAGGATTTGCAGTGATTTACGCTCTCCATACCTTGAAGTTCATGTTCGTTTGTTTTGCAAAAACTCCCCAGAGCACAGAGGAGAGATAAAAGTAGAGGGAAAGCTGGGATCGGATTTTGATGTGTGTCTCAGAAGGCTCGGGAGGATGTGGGAGATGCTTCCTTCCAGAGAAACAGAAACAGCTGTCCTGAGGTCCTGGGTTTGATGTCCCCAACAGTCCAATTCTTTGGAGCAGATCTGATAGACTCTTAGACACGCTTGCTGGGCTGCAGTGTACGCAGCACCCAGGAGTCGAGCAAAAGGAAAGTTTGGTGGGGTTGGAGTCGGGAGTCTGCTGGGGAGGGTCGTCGGGAGGGAGGAGGGATGTCAGTTAACCTGTATAGATGAAGGGCAAGGTGTTCAGATGGCGGTTTCTATGGCAACGCTTGGACTGATCCCGGTGTCCCCAGCCAGAGACAGACAGTCTCGCACAGAGCTCTTTGCGTTACCTAAAAAGGTAGCCAGCTGGAGCCATCAAGGCCATGGGAAGTCAACGGAATTGCTGGGCGGAAGGCAGACTGAGACTCAGAGCATTGCCTCATCTGCATTTCTGAAGGCAATAAATTCTCATTTAAGCTGCAGTATTGATCTGCCCTGTGAAACTGCAGCATCAGTGATTTTTTTTTAAAGCCGTACGATTGGGACCTTTCTCTGAATTTCAGATATGATGTGCAGGGGCTAATTTGTTCCATTTTCTGAGAAAAATAAATCTTGGTTGCTTACTCCCAATTCCCGCCCCTTCTTCACTCTGAAGGGAAGCCATGTGGCAGTGTTCAGGGGTCCCTGTGGCCTTCCATTAAGACCAATCTGAGTGCAGAATCACTCTGAGCTTCATGCCACTTCTGTGGCCTCTTTGGTGTTGTTGCTCCGACGGAAGGGTGGGCTGCAGTCTGGACATCTTTCAGACATCCCCACTGGGCTTCTGAAGGGAGCTGCAGAAAAGCTAGATGCAAGAAAATCCATCTGTCGGTGCCTGCTCTGTAATGCTCCTGTAATTGTAATCATGTTTGATTTAATAGCTCCTGGTGAAATCTTGAGGTGGAATTCTTTCTAGTACAACCAGCCCACTTTAAATGTGGCTCATCGTTAACTCTGAATGTCTGTTGCACAGCCTTTAATCAGAGGTAGTGAGGATTCGGTTACTTGACCCCAGGTGTACGCTGAACCCATTCTGTGGTTCCCATGCCCTTCTTTCTGCATTCCAGTCTACATACAGATGTCTATAAGAGGCCAGGCAGGTGGCACCCATGCACATTGGAGGCACACGCTCCATGAAGCAGAAGCCCCAACTCAGCCCTAGCCAGGCACTGCCATGGTGGAAGACATTTCCTATATTGCTGCGTCTTCTGGTTTTTATAAAACAACTCAGACTGGAATTTTTGTTTCGAAGCTGTTGATTTTTAAATGCTGGGGTAAAGAAAAATTCAAATTCTTTGCACTATGCACTCACACAAAAACCCAGCCCCCAGGCTCATATAATCCCAGGGGGAAAACCCCAATAGGATTTAGGTGTAGGTGAATAAAGGAGCCAAATTGGTGCAACCTTCTCATTAATACAAATAAGGCACATTTATTAAGCACCTGCTGAATGGTGGACACTGTGCTGAGCATTTGACATTGGGCATGCGTACCCACCCAACGAGGTGAGTGGGGTTAGCTTCACTTCACAGATGAGGAAACTGAGTCTCAGCCTGGAGAAGCAGTTTGTCTAGGGTCACACAGGA
>JAQQSQ010001749.1:0-12005 GCA_028627145.1 Eidolon dupreanum
TCTGGAAGGTGGTTGTGTATAGTAAATGAGTTTTAACATAACCAAACATGTTGGTTTCCTCCAGAGGAAAGAACTCCTAACTGCAAAGATTCTTCCTACAGTATTGCCTTGTGCAGGAGAGTCTGCCCTACCTATTTGCTATGTACACACTTGCCACCAGCTGTTTTATGCGCTCTTGGCTCTCCAGCTGAGACAATTAAGAAAACAGGATTTGGCATTCTGTATAAATATGAGAAAAGACTCTGGAGCTGTTTCCAGCCAGGTTGGCAAAGCATGGGGTAAAAAACAAGGCTGTGCTCCAGAATGAAGACTTTTTAATCTTATAGGCAATGATCGAGGTCTGAAAAAGGCAGATGCTAAGAGGATAATGTGGGAAAGTATGGAATCCTGGCCATCAGCAAAATATTGTGAATTAAATTAAATACAGAAGAGTAGCTGCATCCTGCAAAAGAGGCAAGGAGAAGAAATGCTAACTGTTTGGGTAGGAGTAGGGGATTGGGATATTTTGCTCCATATTATGCTTTTCTTGTACACTGCATCTAGCTAAACATTATCTATTGTAGCTACATTTCACTTCTGCTTCTATCATCTCCTGGGCTGCTGAGCTTGAAGTCCTGTAAAAAATAGCTTTGGGGCCAGGGATTTTGGAAATGATAAGTGGAGTAAGGATGTGTTCTGTAACAGAACTATTGTTAAGAGTTCAAAGAAAGGGGGAGAGAGAGAGAGAGAGAGAGAGAGAAAGAAAGAGAAAAAGGAAGGAAGGAAGGAAGGAAGGGAGGAAGGAAGGAAGGAAGGAAGGAAGGAAGGAAGGAAGGAAGGAAGGAAGGAAGGAAGGAAGGAAGGAAACCTAATTAAACAAAACTTGGTGATATTTTAGCTATAACAATGCTATCCAGTGCACAGTCTCACCTTTATAATTTCTTTTCTACCTAAAAATCTAAAAATACACCAAAATACTAATTGTTATGTTCATATGCATTGAAACTAGTGATTTTTTCTTTGCTTTAATATTTCTTATAATCAGTGTGCTATTTTTAAGTGGAAAGGAAAAAGTAGGATTTTTTTCTTACATAAAACCAGTGATTAAAACTATTTCAAGTAGGCTTGTACATTTGTTTCTAGGGGCAAAAAAAAAATTCCATGTATATGTAGATGGTTCCAAAAGCTGAATTTCCTACCCTGACTTCTAGATCAAACTCTTGACTTATATCAATAGTTATTTACTAGATGAATCCACATGACAAACATCTCAAAACTGAAAAAGCCAAAACAGAAATTTTGATTCTGCCATCACTTAAATTGCATGTCCACCAGTGTCTTGCAATGTGTAAAAGGCAAAATTATCATTGATTTTTTTTTTTAAGGAAACACTAGTATGTAGTTTTCAAGCCTAAAATAATTGTATTCGGCTTGCTACTTCTCTATTCCCAACCACAGTCTCCAAAATGTATGTCTTCAGAAAATGCCCTTTATACTGCTATCAAATGTATATGGACTCTGACCATGTCCTTATTTATGTCTTACTATCATCCTAACAAAATCCATTGTCAACTCTTACTGGGATTTCTATATCAAAGAAGAAAGAAAGGAAGGAAGGATTGAAACTCCTTCCTCTAGCTAACAAAAAGCCTTGTGTAGTCTGGCCCCAGCCATATGTCTTCACTCTTCATCTTGCATACTATGTTAAACCCACACCGCAGTTTTAATTTTTCAAGTATGATAAGATCTTAGACACTTAAGTCTTTGAAATAGGCATTCTGATTTCTTGGAATATTCTTCCTTCTTTCTATGGTTGATTCTTAACTTTCAAATTTCTTCTTAAATGCCACCCTTTTGCTCATCCAATTAAGAAAAAACAGTCACTATCACATCGCTTTATTTAATTCCCTATACAGCACTTAGCACTATTTCATGTCTCTCTCTCTCATACACACACACACACACACACACACACACACACACACACACACACACAGAGTTTGAATCTCCCTATTAGCATTTAAACAGTGAATGACAAATAACATTCATTTGGTAAATATTTGTTGGATAAGTGAATTAGTGAATAAGATTACATATCAATTATCTAATACTTTAAAATTCTATATCATTTTGATAACCAGACTAATGCCATTATACTTTATTCTAAGTTTCAACTCTGGCCAGTCACATCTGGAATAAATATTTTCTTTGGGAAATTAGTAAAATGTACTCATTTTAGCAAAATATTATACAACTTTTAATAGATTATTCTTAAAAATACTTTATTGCAGATATGTAAAGTAAATAAATTATATGCTTATGAATGTAGTATATAAAATATCTTAATCTTTGCTTGAATATTTATATTATTAACATCTTAAAACCATAGTTAATTTCAAAATCTCTATTGATTTAATATATTTTTTAAGCTAACATTCATCAAGTGTTCTTATACATTACATTATATTAGTGTATAGCTTGCATTTATCAGAGTTCTATGCTTTCTCTTAAATAGATTTGCCAGGCTGGAAATAGGCATAAAATAGATAGTAACATACAGCTATTATAAAATAAAATGAAGAGTGGCAATCTCAAACAGAATAGATAAATTTAAATAGTGAAACAGAAATTCAGACTACTAGGAAATATCAGAATAAGCTAATGTATCACAATTAGGAATTGATCAAAACATTTTCTTCTAGAAGATATTTGGTAAACAATAGATGTTATTTTATATAATTAACTTCACTTATCATTTATGTAGAGGTTAACATATTAAATTTTGTTTCCCTAATCTCTATATGACTTAGCTCTATCAGGGAAATGTTAATAATGTCTATTTCATTATATAAAGATGATGAGCATTAATAAATTATTTTTATAAAGTACTCTCAGTCTTCATTGATAAAAAATACATTAGTTCTAAAGATTATCAGCAACTGAAGAGCAATTAAGTGGAATGTCCCTACTGTTTAAATGAAGCCTTTCTGGCAATTAACACAAAGAAAATGATTTCTTAAGACGTGGTGACAGCACTAAAAGACCAGTTCGTTAATGCTATGAGAAAGCAACAGTGTGCACATAGTAATTTTTTTAAATGACATTAATAGTTTTAGTCATTTTGACCTATCTTTATAGATCTTCTTAGCTATACTAAGATTATTGTTGTCCAATTGTTATAAAAGATAAATTTTATTACTGTGAATTGCTCAAAAAGTAAGCTAGATGGTGCTAAAGAACACAATTCTATTTATATGTGATCATATTTACAACATAATTGTTGTTAGTGAGAATGAATGAAAACGTTGGGACCCATTACATTGGCTTGCAATTTGATATTGCACTTTGAATTAAACACAAAAGTTTACAAAGAAGTCAGACTCAACGATAGGGTGAGATTAAGAAGTAGTACATATTCATAAGCTTGTACTAAAGTATAACACACCACAATCACAAAATAATTGTAACTATATAGCAAATGTATGCCCAGTTTCTAATGTAGACATGTTACTGTTATTTTGATAAATCTGAGGTAAATGGATAGTTTTATTCTTTAGGGATAACTTTTTTTTTACATAATTTAAAAATTGAGTGGTGGGTTTAAATTGATAAACTACACCAGGAATATTCCAAACATTTCTGTAGATATTATCTATACCTCATCTTAAAATTACTATTAACCCCACCTATATTTATGTCTGAAGGAAAAATAATGTTTCAATGAAATATAACTCATATTTTATTAAATTAAATTCTTTGGGATTAAATCAGCCTCAGACACACCACTTGCTGGTATGAATGATTCTGATCCAGTCTGAGAAAGGTTATGCGGGAACAGCTGGCTGCTCAGGTTTCGACTTATCTCCTGGGACTCGTAGTCTTTAAGAGTGATAACACCATTTTTTATTTTAGATATTTTGATAGGTATATAGTGATATCTCATTGTGGTTTTAAATTCCATTTCCATAATGCCTGTGATGCTGAACATATTTTCATTGACCATTGTTTTTTAACTCAAGACATTAGCATGGTGCCTTACACATTGTACATGTTGTGTACCTATCGATTATAATGAATGACAAATCTTCCAATCTAAGAATAAGACATATTATCTTATATTCATGCTGTCATCCATGGTTATGTTATATACACAGTTTTATATACAAGGTGGGCTTTGTTCAGGAAAAAAAAAAATCTCTGACGGATGCCATAAAAGTAACAGTTGCTCATCAGCATCAGGATTTATAAGACTATGTGAGCCTTTTTTAAGTTAATGATATGTTTTTATGTGCTTTTTGTAAGGATGTAGGTCGTAATAATGGGGAAAAGAAAATGAATAGTTAAGAATCAATTAAAATAGAGTTAGGAGCATATTAAGGAAATGGGGCCTACACTCATCTTGTACCTCAGTTCCTAGAGCTACTAGAAGTTGCTAAACCTGTTACAAAACTCAGCCCAAAACATGTTGGAGCCATAAACATTCTGTAACTACTGCTACATGGAGACCTAGGGGTTTTACTTCCTTCCTTGTGGTTTTCACCTTCCTCATTTGCATATTGGAACGAACCAATTCCTGTTTGCCTAGCCAGCGATCCAATCCTTCATTTTCATGAAAAAATTGCACTTTGTGGTTTTTGCCTTTATACACCCTACCTTTCAGAGCACAGTTTGGGTTGGGTTGTTACCTGAATCTGGGTCTCTTGGATTGTTATCCTTTACTCAAATATTTTTTTTCTTTACTGCAGCCTAAACTATCTATCTGTATCTATCTATCTATCTATCTATCTATCTATCATCTATCTATCTATTTACTTTTGCAGCTGGTCTTGGGACGGAGGGACTGATAACATGAAATTGAGAAAATAAAATATTTCTCTAAGAGTAGCCTAAGTTTTACCATTAAAACACACACACACACACACACACACACACACACACACACACACACACACATGGATCTTATCCTCATGATTTTTCCAGTGAGGGATATTAGAAATTAAATTCATACTCTAGTTATTTAGGATTATTTTTGCTTAAAAATTGCATAAAACATTTTGGCAACAGCTATATAACAATTGTGTACAATGCTAAAGATAAAGATACAAGAGCTAAAGAATAAATGCAAAGACAAGCAGATTTTTGAATTATGTTGAAACTTTAACCTAAAAAACACAAAGTCTTATGTAACTTATAGTCTAATCATTAAATTCCCCCAAAAATACCAGACTGAGGCTGTTTTTTATGCTTATTTTGATTTTGTTTTATTAAATGCAGTTGTAAGAAATTTTCAGAAGTAGAAATTTGTAATTACTCTCTCCAGTGTCCTTTTCAATCCTCTACATGAAGAAACAGATAAATAAACTGACAGCATTTCTTATTGTATTTAAAAGATAACCAAAGCTTTTTGCAGAAGCCGAAATGTGAATGAAACACACATACACATATACAAGTGAATTGTAAAGTGCAAAAAATTGAGAGCAGATGGATCAGTTATGCTAGTAAGACCATAACAAAATCATCTTCTCAGAGTTGAGGCTGTTGTTTGTTCATTCAAAGCATGCATCACAGACCATCCCAGAAGTTTAAAATCAAATATACAGATTAAGCTGGGTGAAATGTTAATCATGTAAAGCAAAACCGAAGGATTTAGGTTTCACACAGCAGTAAGCACCATATGCACATTAAATATTGGAATATAAAATTCCATCTAGCTAATTGAAAAATAGATATTGAATAAATTTAATATTAAAGAACATATAATTAGAGTGATGCCCCCAAATGCTTGATTTACTTAATGAGAAGCTGTTTAGCAAGATGAACTCATACAATGGAGTGCACATTATTAGAGATCAGTTCCATATCATAATTTTCCTTCTATATTTTTCCCCTATCAAGACATCTTTGAGAAAACTAACAATGGTAGAATTAATCTCCATTACTCTTTCGAAAAACTTTAAAAATATTGTTCATGATTCTTCCCACCACCAAAAAATCTGCAATCCTCATATAAATTATGTAAATAATATGTCCTTCTAAGACACTGAATGCATAAACAAGAAACACAACCTTATTCTAAATTGCCATCTAACAGATCAAAGTATACTGAAGCAATGAAAACCTAATTTGGTAATGGAAATAATAAATCAGAAAACTATAGACAATATTCATTACTTGTTATTTAGTTTAGGGCCAAGTAGTGAAAAGCAGAAATGATAGAGATCCCTACATACTGTCGAATAGCTGAGACTAGCAAGTGTGCTTCATGGAACAAAAAAGTTAATTCAGGATTCCCCTTCCACATTTAGAGCATTTCCATACGTGATAATGGAAGAGAATTTGTAATATTACAAATACAAGCTCACCTAATTGTGTTTAACTCCAACTGCATTTAATAAATACCTTTCCTCATGTAAAATCTTTAAAAAATTCTTAGCAAATTGTTAACATTTTGAAATTATTAACTTTTTGATTGAAACATATGAGAAAGCAGCATTTTTATTTAATTGTGTTCCACCTCCCTTAACCTGCAATTTATTTACCTATTGGAAGGACTCCATATCATTTTCACACGAAAAAATATTAAATGTTTAATTGACCACTATGCTCTAGAAACACACAGTGTATTGTTCATAAAATTTACACTTTTCCCTAGTGTGCACACTTACCTTCCTGAAACAATTATCTTAAACATTTTATTTTAGAAATGTCTTTTAAACTGACAGGTTGGCAGAATTCTAAAATGATCATGAGATTTCTGCTCTCTGGTGTGCATGCCCTGTATAATTCCTTCCTGATGAGGGTAGGTGGGACCTGTGAATGATTAACAGAAAATTCAGTCCTGTCCAAAGCATTCATGTCAACATTTGATCCATGCTGATCCATCTACTTAACCCCATGTACCATTACCAATTAAGCCACTGGGGTGAGAAGGGTTATTATTGGCAATACAGACACAACACAATAATTGGACCAATAAACTATTATATATGTGTGTGTATGTGTATATATATATATATATTAATCCTGTATACCAAAAGTATAAATAAACGTGAACTATCTGAACCCAGGGAAGTTTTCTAAGTGTGGACATTTTGGACAGGACCAGATACCAAGGACCCTTTGACATGGACGGAACGTCTCCATGGACATTTTGGACAGGAACAAACATCCTTCAAGGCCTATAAATATAGTGACATATCACCGTGTTGCTTAAATTACATTATACAGCGAAAGCAAATAGATTTTGCAGGTGTAATTAAGATCTCTCGTCAGTTGACTTTGAGTTAGACAACAGAAGGATGATCTCTGATTGTGGTTGTGATGGAGGAAGCAGCAGCAGACACTCCTTGATCTTGGAACAGAAAACTACTATATTGTGAAGAGGGCCATGTAGTAGAGAATAATAGGGGATCTCCAGAAGCGAAGGACTTCAGTCATACAACTTCAAGGAATTTACAATAATCAGTGAACTTAGAATAGAACCCTGGAGAACCCAGGAGATTGCAGTCCTGGATGCCACTTTGACTGAAGCCTTGTGAAGGAAAACCTTGAACAGAGGATGCAGCCAAGCGGTGCCCAGTCTTCTACTTTACAAAATCCAAATCTTGTTTTAAGCCACAAAATTTGTGGCGTTTTTTACAATAGTGAAGATAACTGATACAACTCTTATTAAAAATAAGAAGATATCAATAGACCAAATCATTCATAGCTGAGGGACTTCAGTGGGACATTCCAGCAATAGATCAAAATTGATAAAAAATGTAAAGCCTCTGGGACATTTTGAGAACTCTGAATAAAATAGAAGTAGATATTTACAAGTAATTTTTCTTGGAATTTAAACTGTATTTGCATTGATACTCTTACATAGAATAAGGATCAGAAATCTGGAACCTAAGTAAATATGATTTTTCAGTTTGATGGTCTGTATAGGTTTACTCTAAATATGTTCTGGAGTACATGAAAATCCTTAAACATAAACCCAAAATGTATCTTTTGAGTGGATACAGAAAGCATGAAATATACACAAGCAAATGCTACTCTCAGAAGCAGAAAAGGATAAAGCATTCAGCCACTCATGCATTTCTAAATTACCTGTAACTAAACACTTATATATTGCACTGAATAAGGGTAAAAAGGAAATTTTAAAAACCAGTAAAAAGGAACTTACAATATAAAAACAGTGAACTGCTGCTTGGCAAAGTGGCGCTTTGGTAATCAGTTGAAGAGTTATTCTTATTTTAGTTTCACAGTTCACTTCCGATCCTTTCCACTTAACCTCAGAAGTGAAATATACTCAGCTTCATTGAAGAAACATTACTAGATAATACTTGATTTTACGTGATTGAAAATAGCATGTGGACATTCTAATTTATTATTTTAAAACCTAAAGAAAATTTTTGTATTGTTTGTAATTACCATGTTTGTAATTACCATGTAATTACCTGGTGATTTATTTATAGGGACTAGCAGAGAAAGCCAAAAGGAAGAGAGAGAATTTTACATATATATACGTGAATACGTGTGTGTGTGTGTGTGTGTGTGTGTGTGTGTGTGTGTGTGTGTTAAAAAATGTTCCTTTATTGCACTTACTTTACTTCCAGTAAAAAATTGTAAATCTGAAAAAAAACATTCAAAAACATACTAAAGAATCATTACAGCAAAAACAGCAGAAATTGGGGGAACTTCTACCTTTGGAGGAAAGGAAGCATACTGGGTGATAGGAGGCCCAGGATGGCACTTCCACTAGAGCAGGAGCAGAAGGGACGACCTTATTGGACTGACGAGTCAGTTCAACAGGACTGCATCAGCATGGAGTATGAAGCATTCCCCTCCCCACTTAGAACGTGTGAAGGGTTCTCTCTTTTTTTAGAGGGCCAAGAAAACTATGAGGAAGACGGACTAACGGTGGCTCACGAAGCTCCTCCTCTTCTAGTTCCAGTGCCCTGGCCTCCTTATGTTGTTCCCTAAGGGGTCACAGGCTGAACCCTTCACCTAAGTAAGTCCTCGTTTCCAGATCTCAGCGAGCCACTTATTTCTTTGTGGGATTTTTCTCTGTGAACTTCAACAAGGACCAGTCCACCTCTTTCAGAACATTAAGTACTTCTCATTAATAAACCTAGAATTTGTCATTTAAATTTATCTGAGTGAAAGATTTGATGACTACCTTTGTCCCTTACTATTGTATAAACCCTATGACTTGATCTTGTATATAGTATAAGTGCTAAATTACTATTTCTTATATGTTTCTGTGCCATTTTCATCTTTTCCTATAAACATGTAATACATCTGCACTTGTAAGAAAAATTAAGAATATTTTTTAAATCCCCATAAGAAGTGAGAGTATATATAATATTTCTGGACCATAATAAGGAAGCCCTCAAAGTAAGTGGTTAGGAATTTAGAGTAGA
Source organism: Eidolon dupreanum (assembly GCA_028627145.1). Classification (NCBI taxonomy): domain Eukaryota; kingdom Metazoa; phylum Chordata; class Mammalia; order Chiroptera; family Pteropodidae; genus Eidolon; species Eidolon dupreanum. The sequence continues at coordinate 9,387 of JAQQSQ010001749.1, forward strand.
ATCCAACTGATCTGTTATGGAGTTTTCCCTATTAGATCACAGGTACCTTGGAGATAACACGGAGAAAGCAGGCAGGTAAGTTTATGGGAAATAGGGCTTCTTCAACACATGCACCATAAAAGCAGAAAGGTCTGGACTTCATATCATTCTCTTTCTCTCAAGATTTTCTTAAAATAATCATACTGCAATATTGCCTCAATCTTCTATACTCTTCTACTCATACAAAATCATAAACTATATTTTTATTTTACAAATAACTTCTCTGCAAAGCAATAAATATTTTGCCATCGTTATCCTGTAGGTGTAGTTTAAATAAGCTTATTTTTTTTCCATGCATATGTATTGCTTGGTGCTTGCAGAAGCATATTTTAAAAAGAGATTTTCTGAAAGTATAATTTTGAGGACACTAATTATCCAATTTTTATTTAGTTCTACACACTTAGTATTAAAGAATATGAGTAGGTCACATAAGCAAAAAGCATAGTTCATCATAAATACCAACCACCCATAAAATAAGTTATCTTCAACCATCACAGCCCTCGTCCTTGACACAGAACCTTTCTCAGACCTCCACAGATGCCAGAGCACATTCCTCAAGCTAATAAATGACCAATCTTTGGAATCTTTAAGTGTTTCAGGAGGTTTTCAACTGTCCTCAATTTTTTTTCATTAGTTGTAGGGAATTCAAGGATATCCACTGTAGTTGTTAGTTCCACAAATCAATGGAGAATTCTTTGGTTCTGCTTTAAAGGTAATGCAAACCTGGAATTGCCAGAGAAATGAGCATACTTCCTTAGTTACATTGTCAGAGAGTGAGCACACTAATGCCTAGTACTTTGAATGACCAATGTAAAATCTCAAATTATCATAATGCTCAATCACATTGATTAATATTGCCTGAAAAGTATCTATGATTTTGATCATCGAATGTTCATAATGAAAGTATGTATTTTAAACATAAGCATTCTTTAACATCCCTTGGAATGGGTTAGAAAATGATAAGCAATGCAAAGTTTGTGAGCATTCCTAATTGTTTTTTTTTTAACATGAGTTATAAATTGCAAATATCAGGAATTTTTAACCAAGATCTTCAAAGCAAAACAAAAACACATTCTATTTAGTTTGTTGCATGGCCTCCACCTACATAAAAAAGCAACAATTCAAAATATTTTTATTTATTGAAAAAAATACTTAACCTGATCACCATAATTAACAGATGCTGAAGATGGGAACATATGGTTTATTCATAGTACCTAAAATTAAACTTCAAAACACCACTTTTGTCTCAATTTCTTTCCGTGAAGAATCCAGTTCTAGCTTTTATATCTCAACATTACATTGTTCTATTTCATTTTATGCTTAGAAAAAAATATCTTTTCTAATGTCTTCATCAGTCTTACACTGAACAATCACAGAGATAAATGATAGACGAGTTAACAGGAAATAATTAAAAATTACCCTTTTTTATTCCAGCTGCTTATTTAACTTTAATGTCATTACATTAAACTAATGCAATAAAAATCAATCATTCTATATTATGTATTATACAAAATGACACAAAACTTAAAATCAATTTTGTGCCATTGATATGATATCTGTGGCTTGTGACAGCTAAGCAATGAAGAAAGGTCTCCGGTAACCACTAATAGTGGTGATAGTGATAATTAAAATCTAATATGATTCTAAGCTACCTGTGTTATAATCTGATCTTTTGTTGGTTGAAAAGAAAAACCAATTTATATTATTTAAATCACTTCATTTAGTCAACGGCTATGCCACCCTGAACAAGCCCGATCCTGTCTGATCTTGGAAGCTAAGCAGGGTCAGGCCTGGTTAGTATGTGGATAGGAGAACACCTATGAAGACCAGGTGCTGTAGGTGAGGGTGTGGAAAAAAAAAAAAGGAATTTTTTGCAATCTGCGAGATCAATCAAGGGTTGCCTTGCCTAAAAAAAAAAAAATCAATTTAACATGCTGCAGATGCATTTTTTAAAAGTATAAATGAATAATCATATTCAGGTATATTGTTTTAATTTGTATATTAAAAAATCAAAGATATTGATTTTATTGATAATTAAGTGCCTAGGGAAAGATATAATAACAAGATTCTGAAAATGGCCTAACTTTTAATTAGTTTAGCAACTGATATTTAAATGAAATCATAAATTAGGAAGTGATTTAAAGAATTCCTTATGTCTGTTCTCTTCAGATTGGAAAATAGCTAAATATGTTTTCAGCATAACTATGATTCTGAATTATAGGTAATAATGCTTTATAAATTACTTTATACATAATGTTATTCTAAATATGCAAGTAGCATAAACTTCATTTACATATATTTATAAATAATATTTTATATTTACAGATAATACTGTTGACAAAGTATTTTATTCTCAATTTTAAAAAATATTTTCCACTTGTAATATACAGAGAAAGATTTATGTTAGAGTATCTAGGTACTTTATTTGAAGGATTATGGTTTAGTAATTTAAAAGAAGGGAAAAAAGGAAAGAAAGAAGAAAGAACAAGCAAAAGAAAGAAAAGAAATGAAAGAAAGAAAGAGAGAGAGAAAGGAAAGAAAGAGAGAGAGAAAAGAAAGAGAAAGAGAGAGAGAGAGAGA
>JAQQSQ010001750.1:0-12002 GCA_028627145.1 Eidolon dupreanum
CCCCAGCTGTACGCTTCTTGCCAAGGTCTTCTTTAACCATTCTATTTAAAATCGCATCCTCCTACCCGCTCTCACAAGTCCCCATCCCATATCCATGGTAATTTTTAATACTGCTTATTATCTTCTTACGTATTATATAATCTAGTCATTTATGTTGTTAATATCTTTTCCAGCAGAATGAAAACTCCTACTGGAGTGTTAGTGGGGAGTTTTGTCCCATTCTCTGATACATCTCTAGCATCCAGAAGACTACCTGGCATATGGTAGGAGCTAAGTCAGTCTGTGCTGTGTAATTGAATGGATTAATAAAAATGGAAGTGCCGAACACACTGTTGGATGTGTGCATCTGCATATATTCAATATGCGAGTTGAGGGTAGAATTCAAGGATGGAGATAAAACACAGAGGTATTTGAAGCCAGAAGCCTTGAAGGAGGGAATCACGGGTGCAAGAAGAGCATAAAATGGTACCTGAGAAGGTGCGATGATCCAGGTAGGAGGCAGTCCAGGTGAGTGTGCTGTCTTGGAAGCTGAGTAAAGAAAGCGCTGGACGTGATGAGGTTTAGACTTGCCCATGAGACGTGTTGCCGCAGAGATGCTTGGTGGTCTCACTAGAAGGGCTGACGCAGCATACAGGGTGTCAACACCCAACTGTGGCGAGGTTGAGGGAGGAGGTGACATCAAGTGGTGTCATCGTTTCGGAGATGTTTTCCTATAAAGGGGGGAAGAGGAATGTAGTTGCTGGAGAGGGAAGTGAGCTCAGAGAGAATGTTTCAGGGTGAAAGGAATTTGGCTTATTTGTGTATTGATGATTCTGTGGAGAGAAGAAAGTTGGTGACATGGAAAGAAAGTGAAAATCGCTGAGTGAGGGACATGTGAGGGCAGGTGAGAGACAGTGGACAGGCCCTTGAACCTTACATCTACAATTTTAAAGAATGGTCGGCGTTTGGCTATAAAGCGACGTGAGCTGGAAGTTAAAAGGTGGCGAGTGGCTGGAGAGTGTGTGGCTGGTGTGTGGTTTTGCCGGCGGGGACAGGTCTAGGACAGGACCATGTGGGCGAGTGGCTGAGGTCGGGAGGAAGACAAGGTCATTGCAAGAGAGAGCGGCAAAGCGTCGAGAAGCCAGAAGGCTGCGGTGATCATCTGCCTGAACATCGGGGTTGGAGCACGTTGGAGGGGAAGGTAAGCTGGGGACTGCGGCGACTCCCGCTTGCAGGGGCTGTTGCTATGGGGAACTGGGTCTCCGGCTGAAGGAGCTGGAGGAGTAATGGCAGGCCCTGGTGTTGGAGATGAAATGGGGCAGACGTGTGAGTTACAGAGAGAGAGCAGTGATGCACGCACCGTGCTGTTCATCGAAGTGCGTGGTGCTCTCGTGGAACTTAGTCACTTGGACGCATCGGTCTGCCGTGTTCTTTCCAACAGCCCCCTGAGGAAGGCACTGCCTCGTGTGCATTTTACAGATGGTGGGGCTGTGGCACGGAGAGGTTAAACTGCCCAAGATCAAGCAGCGAACCGGAAGTGGACATACGCCCCCACGCCGGGGGATGGGATTTGGGAGCCCGCGTTCTCCTGGCTGGCATCGCTCTGCAGTCCCGCCTGCCTGACGTGGGTGTGCACCCCTCTGAGGGGGGTGACGCCGGGGAGCACAGAGCGCTTGGCCCCGACCACAGCGCGTCTGGCGGGCTGAGGGCTCAGGGTCACCGTCTGCTGAGCAAGCCGTGAGCGGCAGAGCAGGCCACGAGCACCTTAAACTTGATATCTGTTCACTCTGTCGTTTCCCCTCCAATATTTTATTATAAAAACGTTTAAACAGACAGAGAAGCAGACCACGTTTTACAGTGACTCTCTGTACACACCACTGAGATTCGTCCATTAGTTTTCACCATTTTAGTTTCGCCACATATTCATCTATTCATCCCTCTCTCCAAGCATCAAATCATGTTTATTTTTATGTATCTCAAAGTAGGCTGTAGGCATTAGTGCACAGTTCCCTAAATTCTTCAACATATACCTTATAAACTAGAGTTAAACATTTATTTCGATTTTTTAGGTAAAATTTGCATAAAATTAAATGTGCAGATTTTAAGCTAATTATTCCACGAGTTCTGACAAACACGTGCAGTCACCTGACCCAAACCCCTGCTGAGACACAGAACTTTCCCAGCCCCATAGAAGGTTCCCTTCTGCCCGCTCCCACCAATTCCCACCCCCCACCCAAACCCCGGAGAGGCCGTTTCTGGGTATTTCCCATCGTAGATTGTTCCTGCCCGTTCTCGAGGTCTATACTTGGAATCATAGCCTGTGCTGTTCTGGGTGGGCTTCCGTTGCTCGGCGTAATGATTTTGGGGTTCCTTCATGTTGTATCCCAAACCTTGTTCCATTAAATTACTGAATATGAGTTACCGTGTAGGCGTACCTCGGATTGTTTATCCATTCTGCCCATCGACAGAAGCATTCTGTTGGTTTTGGCCGTTGTGAATGAACCTGCTATGCACAATCGTGTGGAAGGCTGTTCTGCACATCCTTTTTGGGGTGCGATACCTAGGAGCAGAGCTGCTAGGTCATGGTACAGATCTACACTGAGACTCCCTGGAAAGCCCAGCAGCCCTGTGTGGGACTTCCGGTTCTTCCATGTCATTGTCAGCCTTTAATATCGTCAGTCCTTTCAATTTTAGTCATTTCGATGGTGTCTGGTCACTTATCATTGGAGTTTTAATTAGCCTTTTCTCAACGCTAATGGTGGTGTGCTTATTGACCATTCATACATCTTCATTTGTGAAGTGTTTTCAGAGGTAGTAACCACTTTTTACTTGGGTCAATCATGCTTCATCCCTGAGTTTAGGAGTTCTGGGCTCTATTCTGTCCACTAGTCTATATGTCACTTCTTATGCCTGTATCATAGGTTTCTGGCTTTTGGAGTTTACGGTAAGTCTTAAAGTCAAGGGTCGGTCCTCCAATTTTGTTTTGATTTTTTTTTGAGGTTGCATTTGATATTATAAATCCTTCAAATCCGCACATACATTTTAAAATAAAGTGGTCAGTTTCTATGAAAAAAAATCTCATAAAATTATGATTGAGATTATTTTGCATTTATAGATCAATTTGGATAAAACTACTATCTTAACATTATCAAATCTTGCAATCCATGCGCCTGCTATGTATTTCCATTTATCTAGAACTTTTTTAATTTCTCTCAGCTGTATTTGATAAACAATTTTTATTTTACAATAAAATTTTATTTTTCTAAATTTATTTCTAAATAATTTTTATTATAAAAGGAATAGTATAAATGTAATATTCTAGTTGTTCGCTGTGAAATACAATTGTTTTTTTTGTGTGGACCTTGCATTTTGTAATTTTGCTAAATCGTCTTATTAGTTCTAATAGTTTATTTTGATAGATTCCTTAGGATTTCCTACTTAAGGAAACATGGAATCTGAAAGTAGAGACAGTTTTACTTCTTCCTTTCTTATGCCACTTTCTTTTTCCTGTCCTATTTCCTGACTAGCAACTTCAGTTTTGAAAAGAAGTGGTGGGAAGGAGCATCCCCTGCCTTGTTCTCAGCCTTAGGCGGGTCACTGTTTAATATCTGACTGTTAAGTGTGATGTTCGCTTTAGATTTTCTTAGATGTTCTTTATTTGGCTGAGGACATTTCCTTCTGTTTCTAGTTTGCTGCAACTTTTTAAATCATAAATGACCAATTGGATTTTGACCAATATTTTCTTCCACATCTATTGAGATAATCAGGTTTTTTTTCTTCTTCATTCCATTAATAGGGTAAATGATGTTGATTTTTGATGTTAAAACGTCAACATGGTTATGACGTATTTCCTGGCGTCTATGTTTCTATACTCAGTTTGCTAATATCTATTAAGGAATGTGGTGCCTATGTCCATAAGGAATACCGGTTTGTAATTTTCTTCTTTTTATTTTATCTTTATCAAGTTTTGGTATCAGTGTCATGCTGTCCTCATGAAATGATTTGGGAATTATTCTCTGTTCCTCCATTAGCTAAAAGAAAATTGTGTACAGATTGTGCTATTTCTTCCTTAAATATTTGATAGAATTCACCAGTGAAACCATCTGGTCCTAAAGTTTCTGTAGAAATGTTTTTGCTAGAAAATTCAATTCCTTTAATAGATAGGGTCTATTAAGAGTTTCTGTTCCATCTTATCTCAGTTTTGATAAACTGTATTTTTCAAGGAATTTGTCCATTTCATCTGCATTTTCAAATTCTGTTCATGTAAAGTTACTCCCAGTATTTCTCTATTTTCTAGTCAAACTCTGTAGGCTAATAGGTTGAGATAATACTTTTTTCATTCCTGATATTAGAAATGCACGCCTCTCTTTGTTTGCTTGGCTAAGTTGAGATAGGGCCATGCCAGTTTTGCTAATCATTTCAATAAGAGCCAACTTTTGGCTTTCTTAATTTCTCTATTGCTTATTTGCTTTCTAATTCATCGATTTATATTGTTCTCATATTATTTTAATTCTCCTACTTACTCAGCTCTTCATTTTCTAATTTCTACAGGTAAAATATTAGATCATCAATTTGAGACCTTCCTTTTCTAATAGAAACACTTTAGACTACGTTTCCCTCTAGCGCCACTTTAGCTGATAGGTGGTATTTTTGTTTCCATTTAGTTCGAGATATTTTCGAATTTTTTTGACCCCTGGATTAATTAGAAGTATGTTAATTTCCAATTAATTTTCTAATGTCAGTTACTGATTTTTAATTTAATTATATTATAGTCAGAGAACATGCTCCGTGTGATCTCAGTACTTTTAAATTAACTGATACTTAATCTACAACCTTGCATGAGGTCGAACTTGCATGCACTTGAAAACAATGTGCGTTCTGCAGTTTTGGGGTGTGATATTCTCTGTCATCACGATGATTAAGTCAGGGCAGTCAATACCGCTGCATGTATCTCCTGTGTGTTTATAATTCCCAACTGTGCTCTGACACCCTCTGGGAGGCTGCAGGGAATTCACAGGGGTGGCCTGAGGTACTCAACACAGTGACATCCGGGGGACGCGGTGTGAGCTACTACTAGTACGTCTTGGGCAACTCTTCTAAATGTTGACATGTTTGGTTATACAACATCAAAAATTCATATCATTACTTTCACCGCTGATCTCATAAGAAAAGTCAGAGACTGGGAAGCTGTCTAACTCATTGTGGAAAATACAAGTTTTCCAAATTCTCATTCTAATTCAAATTCTAGTACTAATTCCAAATACTAAGTCTGAAAAAGCCGTAATTTATCCAACAGTCCTTTGTTTGTTCACAAGTAAGACTAGAGTCCTGTGAAAAAGCACTTGTCTAATTAAGGACTAAAACCATCACATGAATGTTTATCTTGATCGACCACCATTGTTTGCTGTGCAGCCTGAGCGCTTCATGAATCCTTCCCATTCCATCACACACAGTAGCAAAAAGATGCGTAATCGAGTTCTGAGGTACAATAAAATTAATATGCTCACTAATTGTGCTGCTTCTTAAATAACATTTTCAAGTGAAACTGGCTCGGGCGCTGTTGAGCCGTGAGTGTGTGACCGTGAAGGGTGTGGTGACTCCTCGCGCAGCTGGTGGCCAGGGCCTTGATCCGGGCTGAACGTCCAGCAGCTTGGCCCCCCATTGCCTTCCATCAGTGCTCACGCCAGTATGGGCAGAGGGCCATAGAAAGAGTTTTGCCGGGTCACACCTCCCTGTGGACTTCCCTAGGGGGTAACGTTTGTGGAGCACAATTTGAGAACTGTTGAATTAAGGGATTATTTCAATAATCCACTCTCCAAAACTCCAACCATTCTATCATCTTGAACCCTGACCCTGCATCAATTTATTCTCAGCTGATCCTTAATTAGAGTTTCGAAGACAATCTTTACATAGCACGATGAAACATGAGAGCGCGACGTGGACTTGTTAGAAAGGCCAGCCTATTTAAACACAGAGAAGACTCTTCCTGTGTATTTTGTTTCAGGTATGCAAATATCCTCTCATTATGGACAATCGGCAGCACTGGGATTCTAATTTGCAGCATGCTGAATACGCAGCCTGAGGCAGTGGCCCCTGGGTGCTTCCCACTCCCAGTCACCTATGGTGCTTGGTGCTCAGTGCTCGGCAGTTATGGACAAGCAGTTGGCAGGACTTTGTTAGGTCTGAGTCCATTAGGGTTAAATTTCCCCAACTTGGTGCTTCAGCATCAACTCCCATGAGTGGAAAGAGTGTAGATGTGACAGGCTGTGCTCTGGAGGGCTGCAGTGTGGCAGCGTGGAGAAGTGAGGGGAGCCCCAGGAGGGCTGAGTCAACCGATGTGGATTCTAACCTTGGCCTCGCTGGTTAGAAGTTTTATGACCTTGGGCAGGATATTTCTCCTCTCAAAATCTCAGTTTCCTCCTTTGCAACACAGGGATGCAAATACAAGTGCACAAAATTTGTGAAGGTTAGACATGCTGATGTGTGTCAGATTTCTAGCACAAGACCTGATTCATATTAAACATCCAAGAAACAGTTGTTCTTGCTGGTTTAAATATTAGCAAAGTGATAAGGAGCCTGGACAGTGGACTCAGACAGTCAGGGTTTGTTTCAAAGCCCCTGTATTTGTGTGACTGGAGCTCAGTTTATTCATTGGTAAAATGAGGATGATCATACCTACCACGTGAGATTCGTGTGAGAGTTGAAGAAGTCACATTTGTGAATACCTAGAATGGGGCTGGTCCACAGCAGGAGCCATTAAAGTGTTAGTGATTGTTGTTATAAACAGTAGTGTCATAAGCATTATACTGCCCTCATTGTCATCACCATTACCATCGTTACCATCATCACCATCACCATCACCCTTATCATCATCACCATGACCATTATCATCGTCACCATCACCATCACCATCACCATCACCATCACCATCATCACCATCACCATCATCACTGTCATCACTATCACCATCACCATTGTCATCACCATGATCATCACCATTATCAATCATTATTACTATCACCATCGGTGTTATCACCATCACCATCATCATCATTATCACTATCATCATCGTCACCACCATCACCATCATCATCATCATCATCACCATTATCATCATCATCATCACCATCACCATCATCATCACTGTCATCACCATCACCATCATCATCATCATCATCACCATCACCATCATCATCACTGTCATCATCACCATCACCATTATCACCATCATCATCGCCACCACCATTATCATCACCATCACCATCATCACCGTCGTCATCGCTGTCATCACAGTCATCACTGTCATCATCATTTAGGGTGACGAGGTGTCCCTGTCGGCCACAGACTCCTGGTTTAGCACCTAAAGCGTCGGGTCCTGGGAAAGCCCTTGGTTCTGAGGAAGCATCCTCTCGCACCAGACCTGAGCCCTTCCCTGCACACGGGCCAAGTGTCCTCACAGATCAGACTGCGTCCACACGGTCTCTGCCACCAGCCAGCACATACCCACTTGTACCCCTGACACTCCACGACATAAAGTCTCCAGTTTTTCTTGGCAATTTCCAAGAATCTTGTCCTTCGAGGCAACTGGGAGAAAAGCATTGCTTCACAGTGGAAGCGCGTTGGGTGAACGCCCCTCGGGGCCCAGGCCCCACCCCGCCGTGGGAGCACTGCCGTTTGCGGGAGGCCAGGCAGCTGTTGGTTTTGCTCTTGCAAACCAATCATTTCTAAATAGAGCGATACACAGTCTTAATTTTCCACTGAATGGTGAAAGCAGTCACATTATTCAAAATTATTCATCAGCACTTAGTAATTCATATTGTAGAGCAATCGAAAGTGCTTTAATGTATATATTACAGGCGAGATTTATAGTGGGAATTACAGTATGGCAAATCATTCTTTTAAATGGTGCTTAAATCACACAAGTTTAAAATACTAATTATGCAAAATATATTCTGAATTTTTAATTTCTACCTTGTTTAACAATACTCTCATTACCAACTTCAAAACTGGGATCACTGTGTCTTCAGAAACATTCACTCTGAATCTGTCCATAATAAAAACAAGCCAGTGTTTTTACAATGTCACTTTCGCCCTCCATTAAAAAAAGCGAATAATGATCATTTAAAAGTCACAATCATTGCAGGATAATGAAGCATGAAATTCTGTTCTGAGACAAAATCCATCTCTCAGAAGTGCTTCAGAAGCCTTTGATGGCCATGAAATAACTATTTAAATTAAAAGATAAAATGTAAGAAATATTTCTGCTAACAACATGGCTCTAAAAAACACGACGCTCCTCTCATTCCCCTGTGTCCCCACCAGAGGAGAACCTCTGGAGGAATTCACGATCATTCGGTCTCTTTAGCCGCTTGAGAAGGGCTGATCTACTTCTCACGGCCTGGGGGGGACGCTCGTTTCTTTGCTGGAGTCTGGCCAGTGAGCATGGAGAGGGGGGAGGTGCCTCATTCACACCCCCTCTGATCTAGGGACCACTCCCGGGGGACATTAGAGACTAGGCTTTGTTTAAGAGGTCGATCAAAGCAGCTGCTGTCACAGAGCCACGCCAGCCCCCCCTCCCCGCTCCCCGACATCGTCAGTGCGTGGGGCGCCCCCAGTCACACCCCCAAGCATTGCCATGGCTCTGCTGGTGGAGAGGCCGTGGCGGGCTTAGCCAGGCCACCGCGTTACTCTTCAGCGGCCGGCCAGGGCCACGGCGCGGGCGTGGGGACAGGGCCACGGGTGGGGTGAAGAAGTTGGGTCTTTTTCGATGGCGAAGAGCTGCTCAGTGTGGGACGTCCGCCTGCCCCCGAGGAGTCCTCTGCTGATGTAGGCTGGAAGCGTCTGGAAGCGTCTGGACGCGGCCACCAAATCTTCCTCCTCCTCATGTCCCCCGTTGCACAGACCCGTGAACTTAGCACACGGGACGGTTCCCCCGAACGTTTCTGGGCTGAAGGTGTAAATTAACTTGTGCCGGACCGTGGCTGGGAAGAGGAGCTTCCCCGTGCTTCCTGCCCGGGGCAGGGCCCTCCTCGCCGTGCCCGCCCTGAGTGGCATTTTGGACTCTGATGCCATCTGCTTAAATAGGACCAAAGCCCTGAAAGCGCCCGAAGAATCGTTTTGCTTTAGCCCCAGAGCCCCGTCCCTGCCAGGAGAGGAGCCGTTGCGACCGGCCCCCGGGCCCGGCCTGGCGTCCTACGTGTTCGACTGAGTCCCTCCGTCTCTCACGTTTCGCTGCGACCCGGCGGCAGCCCGCCGTTCCCCAGCTCACCTTCCTTTGGGGTCATGTTCTCGGGGAGCCTCGGAAACGGCTTCGGGCGAGGGCGGGCGCCCCGGGCCGTTGCGGCCGCCGCTGTTCCCCGCACCGGAGGTGGCGGCACCGGCCGGATGTTTTTTCTTTTCAGGAGAAGCTGATTCAGATTCATCAGTCAGCAGCTGGCTCTTTATGCTGACTTCGGGAGGAGAGGCCTGGAGTCAGGTTTAAATTGGAGAGGGGGAGGAGAAACAGGGAAGGAAGGGAGGGGAGCTACGTGACAGAGGACGAGGGGAGGGGGACAGAGCACGTCCTTACTCTCCGTGTGTATCCCAGGGAAGGGCCAAGTGCATCGAAACCTGTGCTCGCGCTGGTTCCGGGCGCTGAAGATTATCCCGTGCTGCGTCCTCCCCATGTTGGGGGACAAGCTCTGAGAGGGCCCCCGAGGGCCCCGCTCTGCTGTTCACGCCTTCTGCAATCACCAGCCATGGAGTGTGGGTGGGACCACAGAAGGCAGCACAGAGCTACGGGATGTCACTTCCAAGATAAGGTTACAAAAAGATTTCGGCTCCTTCTTGCTCACCGTCCTTGCTCTGCCTGGCTCTCTCCTTTCTCTGCCTGTTTCTGTCTCTCTCTCATGATTCTGCCGCCATGTCTTGAGGACACTCAAGCAGCTGATGGAGGCGCCCACCTGGTGAGGACCAGTGTCCGTGGTCTTGGGGGTGACTCTCCCAAGGCCCGCCTACAGACATGTGAGTGAGCTTGCAAGTGAGTTCTCCAGCCCAGCTGGGTTGAGAGAGGACTGTGGCCTTGGTTGACAAATGAACTGCAACATCGTGAAACACCTGAGTCAGGGTGCCCAGCTAAGCCATGTTCACACACCCGAGTCAGGGTGCCCAGCTAAGCCGTGTTTGGGCACCCGAGTCAGGGCGCCCCACTAAGCCGTGTTCACACACCCAAGTCAGGGTGCCCAGCTAAGCCGTGTTCACGCACCCGAGGCACCGAGCTGTGGCGTAATCAGCGCGTGGGATCCTGACGTCGGGATCCACCGCTGCGCATCAGCAGCAAGCAGTGCGGCCCCCAGGCCCGTGCGCCCAGCTCCCGGGCCATCCCGCCAGCATCCAGTGCCCGAGCCACAGCCGGCCCCGCCCGCCCCGACGCCTGTGTGCCCCACAGAGCAAGTCAGCGTTTCCGAGAATTGGCTGCGATTTGGTCACATGCCTATTTCCAGACCGATCGCCATGGTCGAGGGAAAGCGATGCTCGCTGGGCTTGTCTGCCACCTACCCTGAGTTCTGAGTTTGGGACCAGCCAGTTTGGGAAGCCCTCTCGGAGGGGTTGAAGGGACCTAGGAGTCACTCTTAGCAGCAGCTCAGGTGTGGCCTCCCAGAAGCAGGGGACAGGAGGCGGGCGGTGGCCACAGCTGCCTCCCACGTGCGTGAACCAGTGTAACGAGAGGCGAAGCATCACAGCGCCATTCCTCCCGGCATGTCACCCCTGAGCAGGCAAGGGCCGTCTCCTTCGGTCTCCTGGGCAGAGTTAGCTGTGTCAGGGAGTCGTGGTGAGGAGTCGACGAATGTTGGTACCTGGCTCAGTGAAGAAACGCCTGGGTGACAGATGAGACGATGAACAGCCAGGTCCGCACGCTGACTTAGAACTGTCCACTAGGAGAACCCGTTTCCTGTGTGGACGCCATGCTCACAGCCCACCCGGTGGACGCTAAATCCACTTTTGTAAGCGCCGGTTCACCCGCGTTCTCAAGACGCTGCGTTCCGCCTGGCGCAGACTTCACTGCGCATCGCGAGCCGCCCGTGCACACTGTTGCTTCTTGGGTTCCAGCCTTACTGAGATACAGTTGTCAACTAAAGTGTGCGACGTGGTGACACATTGTGAAACGTTCACCACCGTCGGGCTGACGAGCAAATCCGTCAGCACACAGTCGACTTCTGCGTCGTAATGGGAACGCGGAGCATCCGGCCTCTCAGCGAACCTCGAGTGTGCGACACGGTCCCTGGCGTTGTGCTGTGGCCGCTCTCCACACCCTCCCACCTCCTCGCCCCCAGCCTTGGGCGGCCAGCGGTCTTCTCTGCTTCCGTGGCATGAGTCACGATGGCGGGACGCGGAAACGGCCGGTGCCCGTCAGTGGATGAATGGGTAAAGATGTGGCTTAGATATAATTTTCATATCCAAATCTGTAACACACAATGGAGTCTCACTCAGCTGTAAAAAAGAAGAAAATGCTGCTCTTTGCGATGGGGTGGGCGAGCCTGGGGGGCACCGTGCGATGGGCGAGCCTGGAGGGCACCGTGCGATGGGCGAGCCTGGGGGGCACCGTGCGATGGGCGAGCCTGGGGGGCACCGTGCGATGGGCGAGCCTGGGGGGCACCGTGCGATGGGCGAGCCTGGGGGGCACCGTGCGATGGGCGAGCCTGGAGGGCACCGTGCTCAGTGAAATAAGCCAGACACAGACAAGCGCGTCACGATCGCATGTATTCGTGCAATCTTAAAAACGAATTCACGCTCATCAGTGACTGGAAAACATCTCCGGAGCTGACAGCAGCACAGAGCAGGGTGGTCCCCTGCTGGATGGACAGTAGGGAGTGGGGGGGAGAGGGTCAGTGCGGCTGAGTGGCCGGAGGTCGTCGGTGGCAGAAGCCGGAGATGGCCTGCACCTTGAGGCTCACAGAGTGACAGGTCCTGGCTCGGCCACGCTCGTGCCCTGGCCCCGGCGGGGACTTCCTCCAGGGCCAGAACCCCAGGTCGGCGCCTGGGTC